>MJUU01021597.1:20558-35366 GCA_002080025.1 Modiolus philippinarum
CCCCCCCCCCCCGATATAAGTGATCATGATGCAACGATTGTAAATATTAATATACCCGTCTTGCTTAACCCAAAAGTTTGCGGAAAGCCTCGATTTATAAGCAAGCAAACTATATAGAATTAAACAGAGATAAATTTGAATTTGCATGGTAAACATCCTTTTCTGAATGCACCGATGTTGATTTAACTGGAAATTTGTACTTGTAATGCCAATTTTTAAGAAAGATGACATAAGTAATCCGGGTGATTATAGACCTATTTCACTGCTGAGTTTTGTTGCGAAAGTATTCGAACGCGTAGTTTATAAATATGTTTATAATATTAACTATATAATTTCTAATAATTTATTATATGAATACCAGTCAGGCTCTCTAAAGGGACATTCAACTGTTTTTCAATTAATTGAAATTTTCCATACGATATGCCAAAACCTTGATGTTAGAAAATCGACCGTCATGATCTTTTGTGATATTTTCACTTCGTTAACATAAGGTCCCGAACTCAAATAAAAACAAAACTTTTTTTCTTGAGAACTGCCTTTTGGATCGATAATAGGCCTAACATTAATACTCCTCATGAAAATTGACCAAGAGATATACTTTAGTGCTTTCATCATAGAACAAATCAAATTTTGATTAAATAGTTCCTTGACATGTCCCTTTCATAAATGTACTAAGTTGACTGACATTACAATTGAAATTGCAGCAATTGTTTAAAAAAGACCCTGCTTAATGTCGTTTGGACATCCATTTCTTGTCTGTAAGGGACCGACCATTTAACTTGAAGGGGGGGGGGGGGCTATGGTTTTTTTCTAAAAAAATATTTTGGATCTGATTTTATGTGAAAAAAATATTTTGGCTGCCAAAATGATGAAAAAAAATTTTCTGAATGAGGCTTTCTGCCCCAAAAAATAATGTTAATTTTGAAAAAAAATATTTTGTTGATACGCGTGCAAAAAATAAATAATTTGTTTCGCGCAAAGCACGAAAAAAATTTTCTGTCCAGAAAAAAAAACCATAACCCCCCCCCTTCAGGTTAAATGGTCGGTCCCTAATTGAATCTGGCGAGATCAATTTTATATCGCCAGTTTGTAATGGAGTGATTGAGGAAATACATGTACAACTTTTCTTAAACATAATTGGCCGTTTGGCCTAAAATAGTATCGATTAGAACTGCGTTCAGCATAGCTCCAGGTCACACAGAACATGGGTTTTATAGCCTTTTCATACATTTCAGTACCTATTAGACTCATCGTTAATCATATAGGTTGTTATTATGTCGCCCCAGACGTAGTCGGGACGACATATTGTTTTTGGTCCGTTGATTTGTTATTTTTCATTATTCTCTCTTTCTTCCAAGGATTTTTGTCCACGCATTTTCTCAAAGATGTCTGGACAGAATTCATTCATACTTGGCCCAAAGTTGGACCAACATTAGAAGATGTGCATGCACCGGCCAAAATTTTCAAAATGGCCGCCATTTCCAAGATGGCCGCTACTTTACGTTTTTAAAAGTGAAGATTTGATATCTCAGGATCAGCTTTGCAGAAATGGTTCATATTTTGTATAATTGTTCAGTGACATGAGAGGAAGGAATTTACGCAATCTTTTTTTCAAAATGGCTGCCACTTTCAAGATGGCCGCCAAAATACGTAAAAATTTCAACTTTGTCAGATTTCAACGAAAATTGATTTCTAGGTAGATTTTGATGCTGTGAACAAGCTGGAATCATTGAATTGGCTGTCAGGGGCTACATCAGCTATTGCTTGCAATTGCAAATCTAGTTGTAACTTGTCATATAGTAGCACCGAAGTACTGTATATCTGGCAAACAGTCATCAAAAGAGTTGACACAGTAGTAATAAAACATAAATACCGAATTGCAGTTATATTTATTTCTGTTTGTAGCCATTTCAACCACTTCGTCTGTGCAAATAACGTCAGACATTTGACAGATCAGAAATCAAAATATGAAAAACTGATGAACAAGAATTACCTGATGGATTAGTTAATGAATTAATGTACTTTCTCCAATAACCGAAGATTTAAAGACTTTACATCTCAATTAACCCAGTGAACTTGAAATTAAAGAAACACCCGATAAACAAAATTCTGCTTCATACCTTGACCTTTTGATATACATTTTTGAAAATGGACGTCTGAAATCTAGGATATATGATAAACGTGATGATTTTGACTCTCCAATTGAGAACTTTCCCTTTCTCTGTAGCAATATACCTATCTCCCAGCATATGGAGTGTATATTTCACAATAAGTCTGTTACTGTAGAGCATGCAGTTCATACAGTGACTTTGTGGAAAGGGCAAAAGCACTGTCACAAAAATTGCTGAGTCAGGATATGTGCAGCCGTTGTTACTTTCGTACCTTCAAATATTCTATGGCCGTCACCACGACATCATTGATAGATATTAAATATCTGTGTCACAAATGAAAACTGATATTTTCTGCTAGATTCACGTCTTCCTGGATTTGACATTACCGGTTTTGACTTTACTCTGAATTGACCCACTGACAGTGTGACGGGTGCTGTATCCAGAGCAGGCCATGCTTACCCTTCCGGAACATCTGATGTCGCTCTGTTTTTTTCTGAGTTCACACTGTTAGTGCTTTAGTTTTTTGTTTTGTATATGAAGTGTTTGTGTGTTTTGTTGGCATGTAGTGTCTTTGGTCTTCCGTCTTCTGGTGTTCTTGCTTTTGCCTTGTCTTTGGACTTTGATTTATGTAATCTTGTGCTTTGTTCTTTCGGTATTCTACTGCGGTTGCTTTTTAAAAATAATAAAAAAAATAAATGTTCATACATTTGAACAATATCTTTATATAGGATGAAGTCCAGGAGATGAGCAATATTAGAACTTCATAATCTCCGCAGTATTTCACAAACATATGTGGTGATTTAGAAACAGGTATTCCATACATATAACAGAGGTTTTAATTTAATGATTTATGAAAACATAGAGTATTATTGTCACTTAAACATAAAAATGAGATATTTGAAAAAGGCACAAGCCCACTTCAGATGTTTGATAAAAAATTTACATTGAAACTATTATGTTGTCAAAGCCAAAATGACAGTTGCTAAAAATCATAAAACTAACAAACTGTACTATACAATACAAGGAGTTTTTCCATTACAACAACGTAAACTATTTAGAGGTGACTAAACTAAAATAATCCTTATCTGCACTGATGATAGCTGCGGGGCCGTAGCTCTATAGGTCCTTTTATTTTTTCTGATTTGGCAGAGTCCGAAACTATAAAAAAATCAGCACAAGGACCATAAGAGCTACGGTTCCGCAGCTACACTGAAGACACATAAGCTCATAAGCTGTTAAAATGGTAGTATTACAGTCTACCGGTAAGCTTGGTACTTTGTTATCTGATTACCACAGGATCGATACATCTTTCTGGTGAACTGATGTTCACCAGTCTAGTAGTAAAGCACTTCGGTATTTGGTCGAAAAAATGTAATATTTTTAAAAAAGTATATAATTTTCCTAAAACTAAGGGGCATTTCCCTAATTCATAGCTTTGCCCTTAGGGGATTTTGGTCTTATTCATTTTGTCTGTTTGGGTTTTAGTTGATTCCCAGTACTTAAATATGTTTTGATGCTTATCTGCACTTAAGAGACATTAAGAATCTAACACCAGCGGAAGTGCGAGACAGGAGAATCTCTGACACCCAAGGGTAAGATTTCCAGTCTCGGACGAAGCTTGCTGAGTCCGAGATGATTGAAATCTTACCCGAGGGTGTCTGAGATTCTCCTGTCTCGCACTTCCACTGGTGTTTGATTTTATTTCTCACTGTATTTACCCTAAAATATACTAAAATCCACACAAAAATGTCGTCCCCTTTTTGTCTGTTTACACAAGGAGTTACGTCCCTTTTTGCAACGTCATAAGATCAGGAATGTGTACCCGAGCGCGCCATATTTTAAAAGACGATTTTCTCGTATTTTCCTGTGAAATTTTACTTAAAATGATATAACAATTTTATAATACGTAGATTAAATACACTTTTGTCCACTAATGAGGACAGATGTAGACTATAAGACCCTAATGTGCAAACACGATATTTGCCGGTATACTGCACGTGATTTTTTTGTCTTGCACTAGTGTAAGACAAGGAAATCTCACACCGCTAAAAATAGGAACTGCTGTGTCTCAAAAGTGAGAAATAAGTTTTGTAGATGGTCATATGCAGAAAAGCACATTCTCTTATGATGTGGCACCAATATCTATTTCTTACACGATAAGATAATTTTTCGTATCACTTAGTTATTACTTTTATGCTGTCATTTCATTGGTCTTTCATATGATTAGATAACTTTTAAGCCGTATTTTCATTGGTTGTTCTAGAGGTCACACATCAGGTCAAACCAACGTCATGGCAATTCTGCTCATTGCATTATGTCGTCTGCATTATTTTTTATTCCTTTGGCAAAAAGAAGAAATGAAAAAATGAGCTTCATGTGTACACACCTATTCATTCATTCTCCCAAAACAGTTGAATATATTTTGGCCATTTGAAATATATTATTTTATTGCTAAAAATAAGTTTAATTTCCTTCCTGTGTTCTGCATTGATGTTATGATGTAATGTGTATTGGGATCATTGAAGCGTGGAAATTGACATCAGAATCAGTTACCTCAGAGACGGAGAAATTTATACCTACATTTGATTACAAATCATTCATAACATTTTCACTCAACTGACGGGCAAATATTAATTTTATTATAGATGTTTAAAACTGTAATTACAATTCAACCGAGCTTTCACCCAGGTTTGTCACCAGATGGAATCATGTACCTGTCGTTGCTATTGGGCTGTTGTGTACATGTGCGTATAATGCAACACAGTTCCTACATCTACAACACTTATCGTTGTTTATAGTTTCTACTTTACATACGGGGAAAATTTATTGTTATTCTTTTACATTCATTATAAGGATAAGCTTAAAGTACATAATCAATCTTAAATGTATTCACAACACAACTAAATTCTCCCAACTTAACATAATTGAGAGAACACGACAGAATGGTTTATCATAAGAGAAATAGGTTTCACAACTCGTGATGCTTGTATACTCGCTGAAGCTCGTTAATTATTATTGTGTAATTAAATAGCTCGATTTGATAACTAGCGATATACAGGCCTCACTCATAATAAAACCTATAATTATCTACAATCTCCTAACTCAAGTCAAATAAATTATTTATTATGTTATATAAAAAATTAATGCAACTTTTATAAATATTCATTACACTTGAAGCCATGCTTACTTAAACAAGTAGGGACACTGTTTTAGTTTTCAAGTGCATACAATAAAAGGATTAGCCTGACAGGAAACCTGTCTAACACGATTCAATAAAAAACAAGAAATGGATGTCGACATGACATCAAACCGGGTGTTCCTTCCTTCTTAGACCTTCCTTCTGAGAGAAAGTATAATAATTAAATATGTGCACGCTTTAATGACTGATACCCCCTCTTTCTAACGAAAAAGTATTTGCCAAGTCTTTTCTCGAGAAACCACAAACAAATGGTCAAAACACCTATCAACTTCTAAGTTAAAAGTAGCATAGTCCCTGGCAAATATTGCATGATGAACAATTTCTGACAAATATGCACATCTACATATTTTTTCCTTGCTGAATAAAATGATTCATGAAATTCCAGTGAACAGTACAGAGGAAGTGCACTTACAAGCATAGGGTCAAAACCCCCATCATTTCTAAGTACAAAGGTGCATAACTTCTTGAAAAATTATACGATGAAAAATTTCTGAGAAATATGCACATCTTCATATTAAGTCCTTGCTACATGCAATGTTTTATTAAATTTTGTTGAATAGTTACAGAAGAGTTGTGCTTACAGGCATATGGTCAAAACACCTATAATTTTCTAAGTTCAAAGGGGCATAACTCCTTGAAAAATTGCACGATGAAAAATCCCCAACAATATGCAGATCTTCAGATGATGTCCTTGCTACATACAAAGTTTTAAGAAATTATGTTGAACAGTTACAGAGGAGTTGCACTTACAAGCACATGGTCAAAACACCTATAAATTTTTAAGTTAAAAGGGTCATAACTCCTGGAAAAATTGCACGATGAAAAATCCCCGACAATATGCACATTTACACATGATGTCTTTCCTACATACAAAGTTTCATGAAATTCTGTTGACTAGTTACAGAGAAGTTGAGCTAAAAAGATCTGGCAGCCGCTCGCCTTACCGATCGCCCGCCTGCCAAACCACCGTACAACACCATTTCAATAACCGTTTTTCCAAACGTGAAAACCCGGTAAAAATGAACTTCATTTTGTGGTGATAATAAAAAGTTTATTTTCATATTCTTTGATACTTGACTTTTGAGAACCATTCCAACGTTTCGTCCACCATAAATAAGTATCTATGAAATAATTCGAATTGCTGAAATTTCTCGTGTTCCATTTATATCCATCTGTTATTAAAGAGTGAATTGATAATATATGGTAGGGTGGCCAAGGGACAATTTTTCAGAATTTGGGTTAACGGAATAACACAGACCAGCATTATACATGTTTGGAAAGAGAAGACCATGACGCATCGAAATGACGATGCCGTAGTTATTGGCTATGATCACATTTCATTTTAAGGTTTATGGTTAGTTCCTGAAATTTAGAAAAAAATGATGGTACTTAAATTTAGTTTAATTTCATTTAAAACTGCAACAAAATTTGGATATTCACGGTGAATATATATTATTTGAATAGTTCATGTATTATACTTTTTATAATGATTTGTCTTTTAAGAAGTTTCAAAGATGACATTTTGTTGTTAAGGTCCGTCATTTTGATTATTTGTACCTATATTAATGTGAGGGGTTTTCGTGTAAAAAGGACTGAAAATTTATAACTTTTATAAGACGATTCTTTAAAGTAAACCTTAAATGTAATTGTAAGCTTAATGTCTAAACAGTAAACAAATGTTTAGGCGAAATTAATTGTACTTTTTTATTGGTATAAGTAAATCAATTTCTCCCCAAAAAACCCATACTTATATAAAACTTGGTTAGATCAATTCAACTGAAACATGACCCTATTATATTATCTGAAATGATATAGAAATGTCATTTAAATGTGAAAATAAATACACGTGCTTGGAAATTCAAACAGGAAGCAACGTAAAATTGTCAATAGATTTACGTAATGACTTAAGTCTGTCAACTACTTTTGAGAAAAATATGAATAGAGTTATCTCGCCTTGTACACTATTAAACAATTGCCAAGTGAAGGGTTGGCACGTCAACCATAATTTTGAAGTTTTACTAAAATCTGGACGTTTTATTTGTCGATTTCTCTGGAACGGTCGACATTTCATGCATGATTTTTGGTACATATGTACATTTTGTATGGGCATTTCCGTTCTAATTAGAATATTTCTGATATAAAGCATAGCTATTTTGCATTCAGTGAAAATGTCTTTAATTTAGACTAAAATTTACCCCGACAATTATACCGATACAATATAAAAACCAATCAAAATAACTTGCATTCTATGGTTCAAATAAATATTTCAGGCTTAGACTCCCATATGCATGTAAATAGCTTTTTATTAGCATATTAGAGGCTTCTACTTTCAAGATACCATATCTTCATCTATGTTTTCAGGTACAATTGAAAAAGGAGAAATTAATGAAATCGTGACTACAGGAACTTTCTACGACAGCTAAAAATATGAAATTTAATAGTTGTTCTTTCATTTAAAACAAAAATTAGTCGTGTTAGATTCTGCTATCCAAAGCACGAAAACTAAGCGTCTTTTTGGACGTTGGGCACCCTACTAATAAAAAATATGTTAAAGATGTATGTTTAAGTACCGTAATCACTGAACACTTACAATACAAATACAGTATAGCAGTCTTCGCAACTTGATAATCTGAAGCATTACTTGAAGCCTGACACTTCACCAACTGTTGATCATGGTTCCTTTGTAATAAAAGAATTGTATGCTGTGTACTCTGTTTACCAGTGACAACTGTAGAATCTACCTCCAATCTTATGTCTGGTGGTGGTTTACCTCCTATAGCGGTACAATTAATTGTCAAACTCTGTCCTTCTGTGCCTCTTATTTTGTTGTCTTCTACATCGTACAGAATCAAATGTGATGGGACGGCTGTAGGTAGAAAATACGTATAAAGTATTATTAACTGATGACTTAAAATACAGTGTGATTTGCCCATCTAATATAACCGGAAGTTTTTGGCACATAGAATTTATACAGGGCAAATGCCCTGTATAGAAATTTATACAGGGCAGATGCCCTGTATTAAAATTAATACAGAGCAAATGCCCTGTATAAATGAATCGGCCATATTGGTTTCGTTACACTCTGTTTTCTGTGTCTTTCTTGCCTATGTTAACTTTTTTCTTCTTTTTGTCTATTGATTTTAATTACTGAGAGTGAGAATAAAAAAAATAAACACAGCACAACCCAGAAAGATTTCCTTTGATAAAGTTCCAAATATTAACACGGTGCTATACAGTTATATAGTACTTGTCAGCAGAAAAATAGTACTCATCAGCCGCATCCCGTATCAGCTTGTACGACTGATACCACACCAGATCAAGGGGATTTATAAACAACATGATGATGATAGTGCACTATTTTTTCTACTACAAGTTGAAAATTCAATAGAAATCTTTTTTATATTGCCTTGACTAATATCGAAATTTGCATCCTGTAATTAAGATTGGTAAAGATAATGCCTGAAATTTTAAGTCATCAGTTAATAAAGGTGTCATAAAATGGGTATTTTCATATTAATCCTGTATAATGTCCTCGTACAGTCGTATTGGGTTTCGATCACCTGTATTGGCCCTCGGCTTCGCCTCAGGGCCAATACAGGTGACCTCAACCCAATACGACTGTACTTGGACATTATACAGGATTAATATGAAAATACCCATTTAATAACAGTATATTATAATGCAGTTTAATATTACCCTTATTTCGAACACATTATATCCTGTCAAATACCTCATGTCAGAGTGTTTTAGAAACCACAACAAAATACATTTTTTTTATAACAGAATAAATGCAAAACAGATGCAAACATAAAATACTTTGGGTGGTCGGGTTAAGTAGCATAGCGTCCTAATATTGTCTTGTACACTGGAAACCTAAGTTTCACAATGAGAAACATTTGTCGGAATGTTCCCTGTACCAAGTTAGTGTTTTTGGTCAAAGCGGAGATAATGTTAACCATTTCATTAGCATATTTTGATATCTAATATAAAAAGTTTATCATCTTTGACTATAGATAACTAACTTGGGAGATCACCGACAAATGTAAACAACAGAAACCCACAAAAACGACTTCTGTTTTAGGACTCGAAATTTACGAACATGTTCATTTCTGTAATATCTACCACAAAAGGGACGACCTAAATTTCAAAATTCTCAACTTTCCTAACGTTGATATTAATATTCAAACTTCTCCTGGTTGTATGTTTAACAGTTGATACTTTACGCGATAGCCAGCATCAATCATTAGGCAAAGCTATCTCAATGACCACCTCATTAATCACAAAAATGCGTCCCATACGAAGTATTGAATGTTCTAGAATCACATAAACCAAGCATATGAGATGACTACAAAGGAATCATCTGTAACATATATATTGTTGGATAGCATACATACTTCCTTCAAATAAATTGTTATTTACAAAACTATACGCATTCACTGTTCAACTTTTATATAGTTAGGGGTGCTATACTAACCACTTTGTCCGTCCGTCACACTTTTTTATGCTATGCGATAACTCAAGTATGCCTTAACATATTTAAATGATTCTGTATATGCACACAATTATCATGATAATAAACATCACTAGAGGGGTGTTGCTTTTATTTTTCGGTTCTGCGATCTGATTTTGACTGGCGGGACCAAATGTGAAATGATTTTTTTCTCTAGTTTTCAATTTGATTCTTTAGAAACATACATGTACGGCCAACAAATTGCGTTTCTTTTGAAAGTACATTTTTGTTGATTGGCAAATCACATACCCTAAGTACTGCTACTGTCAGTGTTTTCTATATTGGCTATTACTTGCCATTCCAAGAAAACCATACCCATGAAAAATCAAAGGTATCTAACGGAGAAAATTTTTCGGCTGATTAACTTAATCAAGTTAATAGAAAGCCAGAACGTTGCCATAGATACACAAATTCTCTGTAATAACCATCAGTCAGTTAATGTTCCGGATAAATAGCACCACGGGTGGGCATGGGTAATTTAGCCCTTGAATTCCTTGTCATGATATAATAAAAAATGCAAAGCTACTTTTTGTCATGTTCTAGTCCTCTACATATTTTTATTGCATGTCCTGATTGTCGTTAAAGTAATACTTAAATTTAACAGAATATTATTAAGCAATCTGGATTGAAAATCATTCTATTTATAAAAAACAGCTGCGCCAAGAGCGCATGATACGTCCGTCCCCACTTTAAAGCAAACTGATTAAATGATTCTTGAAATTAAAAACTCTATTTGAACAAACATGACAAGGGACTTCTGATATGTATCAATTATTACATCTTATGTTAAACAGTCAAATTTGTATATTGGTTTAGGGGTAGTGATCTCTACAAAATCAAAGAATATCGATGTGTAGACAGAAATTGCAATTTCATGCTTTTTTGAATAATCAAAGTACCATAACAGTAGTATGAAAGGGGGATTCTGCCCCACTCATGCAGAATCCTGCATAAAAATCCCCACCTCGTGGGCAAAATGCAAACGGAGGGCATTCCTATTGAGCATAGGGTAAATACAAGAATGGGAAGACATGCATTATGACAAAAGGGATGGTAGGGGATTCGATTTAGTCTGTAATGACAGTCCCCCATCCTCTCCCAAACGGACTATGGAAGATTATATGAATAACCAAGTCGCCAGCAATAGGGAAAAATTTGAAAGGGCTGCGGTGAAAAACGAACTGACCGTTTTTTCATTCGATCCCACCAACCCCGATAAACTTGTTGGCGATGATGACTTTATCAGCGAAGATGCCTTCCAGGAAGAGATGAAGGACCAGAATCAGGAATCCATCACATGGAAGGACTTGCCCACAGGAGTGATCTATAAAATCTTGGAGGTGGTAGAAGTGGATAGAAAATTTAGCAAAAGCAGGATTCTCACTCTGAAAAATCGAGAAGGAGAAATCACCAGAGTATGGGCCTGCCCCACGCTCAACAAAGAGAAGGACCCCTTGCAAGGAGCTTTCGTTCGGAGCACTGGATTCAAGCTGAGCAAGAATTCCAATCGACAATACCTCTCCTACGATCTGGTGAGGAGGTAAAAAAAATCGAGGTAAGGACGCAAGAATTTCCCAATCCAAAACGGATTGGGAATTTTTTTTTGGTCACTTGGCACTTTGATCTGGAGGGTTCGGGAATGAGCGGGGAGCGAGGCGTAGCCGAGCCAGGCGCGAATGGAAGAACCCTCCCTACGGCGCATGCGCATTCGATTCTTCACTAATGGGGACAGAAGGTTGACGAAGCTGATCCTTCTCATCGTAATAATTTTTCAGGCAGACTGTAGGATCTTCACCTGCCAGCTGGGACCTATAGGTTTTGGCTAATCGCACGGTGTCTCGATGCTCCTTTTTCTTCTTGGCGACTCGGTGTGAGATCAAGGACAGGACCATACTTCCCGTGGCACATATGCAGGCTAGGGAACCCAAGGGAATGGATGCCACAGCACCCACACCGGTCAGAGCAGACCCCACCGTGCCACTGGTCAGCAGTAGACTGCCCACGGAACACGTACCCAGGGCAAAGGAGACTACCTTATCCAAGCGGTTATAGATCTTCAAAGCATGCTCATAACTCTGGATTTCTGAGATGAGCTCCTCTTCCATGCATTCGATATGACTGGCATCCACTTCGTCCATTTATCTAGGGGGTCTAGAGAAGCATGCCTAGCAGGTGGATACTCTTGAAGGGGCTATTGGGGCCAAGGATCAATCCAATACCATCGTAGAGCCGACTTCCACTCTTCAAGTACAATCCATCGCCGTAAGTATTGGGCAAAGTACCTGGGCTGAGATGCAGACCACGACCCTGTGGTTTCACGCAGCATACTTTTCCACCCTTCTTGAGATATAATCCGGATCCCACGGCTTTTTGGATGGCTGCATTACCCAAGCCACTCACACCCAAAACAGGCAGCACGGTTTTGGCTAGCATGGGTAGCGCAGCAGAGACCGAGACCTGCAAGCATGGAGAGAAATCTACCTTCCTTTATGTTATACCTCACCTGCTTCGGGCTCATCTCATAGACCATCCCACCCTTACCACTCTGCAAGAGCTTGGTGATGCGCTGGATCTGCCGTTGAGTGAGGAACATCTTATGTCCACCAGATAGGTTGACATGCAGCAATCGGACGCTCGCGGGGCAACCCTTCTTTGCTGCACGCTGGATCTTCTCTGCCTGACCCTTCGTCAAGTTGAGACCGTACTCTTGATAATCCATTTATTTATACCTCACGCAGATGAAAGCGAATGGTGAGATGCTCCCCTCGCAGATCGATGGGGTGACCGTCTTGATCGGTCAGGTAGATTTGCATCTGATTGATGGTCTTCAGGGTCACAGGTAAGTAGATCAGATTCTTAGGGGTCTGAAAGATTTTCATGCCCGGTCGACCCCGGGGAAGAAACTAAAGATGGTGGACTGCTGGGTGCCGTTGACGTAGCTGCCTTGGGTGATATCACTATTCACGAGGATGCGATTGATGCTGATGATATCGACGATATGCTCACCCTCTACGTATCCATTCGTGCGTCGGTCGTAGGTATACGTTTAGGGATCGAATCCAAGCACCGTATTCAGGCTATTGGGCACATCGAAATCCACTTGGTAGCTTCTGGCCAGGGTGAGCGTTGCTCTCAGAGTCGCGCGGTTGGCATCGAGAAGGATCTTAGCCTTGTGTTTGCTGAGCCGCATTTGCCGCTGAATCTCATCGTTGATATCGTCAATGCCATAGGAGCTGGTGCTCAGGGCGATGGGAAACCAGTGGACACCTTCGTCTGGGGAGTAGCGGAAGGAGTTATTTCCGGCATGGATATTGGGGATGGAGTGGTACGTCTCCAGATTCACGAGAGCCATCTCGTAAGATTTCTGCTCACGCAGTCGGAGGGATGGGTTGAAGCGGGTCAAAATCTGACTATCGTCCCCGGAGACGATGAATGAGAACCCATGCTTGGGTTCGGTATTGGTGGCGATTTTCCGCAAAAGTGAATCGTCCATTTATCTAATATTCCTCAGAAGACGACGCTCATCTTCTGGCCATCGGATTCAAATTGGAGGATGCGATCGGAGATGACCAAAGCGTAGGCTTGGGTATTGGCGACGACGTTCTGATCGAATCTTACCTTGATATAGACGTCGCTTACCTTGATATAGACGTCGATCGTTGAGTTCTTGAGGCGCTCGCTCTGCTTGGAGACGTCGAATACGAAGAGGGGATGGAGATCCGTGAATTCGGCGGGGGTGATGCCTGGATTGCTCACCAGGTGATCCATGTTGAAGAATTTCCAGCGGAAATCGGCGGCCTGGAGACCTTCTGATTCGTGACCCACGGCAGGATATCTCTGGGAATTTAAGGTGACCCAGATATCATTCACGCGGCAATGGTCGAAGATGGCGGGGTTTTCTTCTTGATCGTTACTCTTATCGGTCTGGAAGGCGACGATCAACCCAACGGGGTCTTTCGGGGCTGTTTCGGGTGGAAAGGTGCCAGTTGAATTCACGGCTTTCGGGGACGCCGATCGAATCGCACTGCCTCATGCGGAAGCCAATATCTAGCTTCACCTTACTCTCAATGGTCTTATAGAGCCGCAGCTTCTGCTAGTCGGAAGGCATCACGTGGGGAATGAACCATGAGAGATTGCTGAGGACGATCTTGCCAGGATCGTTGCTATTGGTAGCATCCCGGAAGATGGCGTCATTTTCCGGGGCACGGACGAGAGTGAGCTCATGCTTGAATCCGTAGACCAGCTTTTCATAGTCCTGGGCAAAGCCGAAGATATGCTTCAGGGGGATGGTGAAGGAGAAGGTCCCCTTATTGGCGGGCTTGGCGATGACGTAGGCCTTCCGCGCGGCAAATCCCAGATTGGCGACGGTAGCCTCTGCGGAGGTATCCTTGACCCATAGCTGATTGAGGCCTTGGGACTTGGGGAAATCGTCTGGATACGTCAGTAGGCCCATTATGGTGGTGGCAATCCCCGGATCGTTCAAATGCTCGATCGTCTGCCCAGAAAGCTTGTAGATGATGGATTTGAAGAGGTACATCATTGCATTATTGATGAGGGAGATGAGGTTGGCATCGGCAAAGGCCGATCCATCATTCTTCTGGAGCCTTCATTCCAGCAAGAGGTAGCTCTGGGAGGGATGGAGGAAAAGATCCTGGGACTCGATGTTCAGGCGGATCTCGGTGCCGGATCTATTCAACTGCGTCCCAGTGATGGGATGGTTTTCAAAGAATTCGTACTCCTGGACGCTTTCGTCGAAAGTCAATCCTTCGGTGGTAGTAAGCATATCATCATATATTTATTTATAGCGCTGGACGAAGTCGTGGATGGTTGCGATGCCACCACCCGAGATGAGATTATTGAGATGGGCCTGCTGCTGAGGGGTCCTCTTGGTCTTGGCGGCAGGTGGTGCTCTGGGCTTCTTGCGGGTCACTCGATGAACGACGTGGTCTACGGCCTTCGTCGCTCCTTTCTCCAATCCCTTGATGGCT
>MJUU01021602.1:0-23322 GCA_002080025.1 Modiolus philippinarum
TTTACACTCGACTAAAATTAAAGATCGGGATATCTTCCACTTATGTGACATTCTTCGTCTTTTTCCCTCGTTAAACTCGGGAAAAGACGGAATTTCTCAAACTCGTGGAAGATATCCCTGATCTTTTATATGGTCTTGTATACATCGGCAAACGAATACCGAAGCAAGAACGAGGAAAGGGGAAATTCTAAAATCATAAATCCAAAATCACGGCAATTCACAGCAACACGAATTGAGATGTGAAACTATTATTCTTTTGTCGGCGGTTGTTGTAGATGTCTCGATTTCTTAAGAATTTACATTATCATATTTGAGAGTTCTGGAAATATTATGCAACTTGGAACATCGATAACTTTGTATCTGATTCTCCATTGTAATATTTCCATGTCTTTATATAAATCCTAAAGTACTAAGTTCTTTGCTGGTGTTAGAACACTGAAAGTCACTGTTTTTTTTTATTTCTCGTATTGTCGTCATAACGTTGAAATATAATATACTAAATCTACTAACTAAATACTAAAACACTCAAGTTGCATGATAAACAGTAAATTTTGTCATGCTGTACACGTGTTTCAAGAAGTAACCTCTCATCAGCAGCATTAGAATCAAATAATATGGAAAGCCCTCACCCAAAAGTAGTAAAAAAATAAGAACTCATTACAAAAATATCAAAATTTGAGGCCAAATCCAGTACCAAGGACATCGACTGAGTGCCAACACGAAATGAAGCCTCAGTACTTTTAAGGGGTTAGAATTTTGATAAAAACAATAAATTCCTATAACACGTGCAAACAAGGTAAATACTATCTTACTATAACTGAAAATAATCTGCATACAAAAAGTAAATATATTGTCAATCAAAAAATGTAAACCAATGAAATCAGCAATAAGAAAATTCTGAATCGATATGAATGCAGTCCCTAAATTAAATAAAGCGTAGGTTTCAATGAAGTATACGGGATCTACACAATCTGGGAAAATAAATAAATAAATGTTATACAGAATATATGAATCTAACACCGGTGAAAAGGCAAGATCAAGGAATCTCAGGCACCCAAGGGTAAGATTTCAATCTTTCTCTGACGAGGCTTGCCGAGTCAGAGAACCACTGAAATCTTACCCGAGGGTGTCTGAGATTTCTAAATCTTGCATTTTCAACGGCGTTTGATTAATTTTCTCACTTTTTAATCACAAACGATTCATTCACCACCAAGCTGTACTTGACATCCTTCGTTCCTGAGCGACGTCAATGACGTCAGAGTACGTTGCTTGGTAATTTCTGTCTTGTACCGGGGGTGCAAGACAAGGAAATCTCACACCGCTAAAAATAGGAACTGTTCTGTCTCAAAAGTGAGAATAGAATTTCTCAATCTGTGGTGACAGGACCAAAATAGGTTCCATTTGTGGTGATTGTAACATAAATATCCCCTACAAAGGGGAATAATCCAAACTAAATGTCAATCTGCGTCTCAAGTCTTAACATGGCTAAAACATCATATGATAGTATTCTCAATAAACGCTAGACGGCACCTTTTGCGTGACTGGTTGAACACTTCTCAATTTCCTGTGCTCCACATTAATGTACCAGATTTAGATTAACAAAATTACACATCCGGACACTAGCGCCCCTAGTGATTATTGAGGATGCTACATATGAATCTCTATATCTAACTACAAGATGAAATACAATTAAGATAAATAGAATAAAGTGTAATAAGTCCTTATATACTGAAATAAATAAGAAGGGACAAGATACAACACATAAAGGAAGATAATCTAGGTAGCTATGTATACCAAGCTCAACTCTAGATATAGAAATATATGCTATGCAATGGCCAAAAATTAACGTTAATAGATATGTTAAAATGGTATGGTAAGCCACAGTCAAAAAAGTAAAATTACACCAAATAGTCAACTAAAAAAAAGCTTTGATATCGAAAAGGGATGGAAAGAAGTGTGCCCAATGTTTTGGCCAGTACGGCCTTCTTCTTGGGGCAACAGAGATAGGAAATCGGGAAAAAAAGTGTGAAAGATACCAGAGAAAACTACCAACTGGTGTATAAAAGAAATCACCTGACGTGTACCAGAAAACAAAACGGGTGATTTCTGTGACGTGTCGGTTGTTAGTTTTCTCTGCACTAAGTTGACTCATAAATGTATTAGACAAATCAAAACTATCAGTGCTATTTTTATCAACTTTCTGAGCTTCTACACATTTCTTTTTCATAGCACGAGTAACCGCACAGGCAGGATACAACTCAGAATACCCCTGTTCAGCAGAATAAGTAACTTGATCAAAAGAAGGCTTGTCTGTCACAATAGGATTTCTTTGAACTTTATCCCCAGCTAAATCATTACCAAGAAGAAGTTGTACACCTTCAAAGTGCAATGATGACTTAGTACCTAAGGTCACAGGTCCAAAATCAATATCCGAAGACAAATAAACATTATGGGGAGGAATAGCAGTATAACCACTAGAGTCTACCCCTTTAATAAGAATATTTCTACCAGTACTAGAAATATTATCAAACGGCAAGGTCTCTGCAAACATAAGAGACTACATGGATCCAGTATCTACCCCAATTTGAATTGGGGAAGAATTACAAAAAAATCACTCGAAAGCGACACTAATAAATGGTTCAAAAATCTCCAAGGAAAAGGGAAGTGGACTATTAGAAAAGTGAAGTCATCGCGTTTGTCGTACAGCTAAGTTTGAAGTCGTCCTCAATTTCAAGATGAAGGTCAAGGAATCAGGCCGATGTGAAAGTTTCTGTAGTATCCTAATTTTTAGCTCTTTTAGATAGATCAGATGAAGAAAATCACCAAAGCTAGAATTTTTTTTTGTGACAAAAATATCATCTTTACAACGGAAATATATTGTCGATTAGAAACTCTAACATTTTAATCACTTCTTCCTCTGTAAATTTTTCCTCCGATTAAGAGTCATTTTTCACAAAGTAGTCTTGTTCTCTATTTCCAAAAATGTACCTTTATCTTCGTTCACCTTTCTTACGCGATCTATGAATTAAACCTTTCAGTCGAGATTTTTTAATGCAGTTGAAGTGTGATAATGATCTGGAGTTTAAGATGTCAAGTAGATCTTTTGAGATTTTCAACATTTCATTTACGACGCTTCTTGAAAAGCAAGTTTCAAAGTAATTTAACAGCTGTCAAGATAGAGTTTAGATAGAGGTTTTATAGAACATTTGGCAGATCCAGCTATGCATCGTTCTTTATATGGGCATTTACGTAATTTATGCAATGCATTTATGTCCTATTTCAAACTATATTCTCCGCTGGCGGCCATCATAGATGACATGCGAACCAGCCGGACATATGTACAAATTTTAGTCTTTGATAAGCTTTACACTTATGCAATTCATATTTTACCCCTATCTCAAATAGTTTTTAAAATGAAAGTAAAAACGTATAAAAATCGAGAAAATTCAAGGAAAAGGGGCAATAACTTATATACGGGTGGTAAGATTTTCTTCAAACTTACAGAACATGTAGATCTTACTATGCTCACCATTTTGGTGATTAAACTTCACTTCTATCTTCTATCGTTTTCAATATACAAGAAAAAAAGTAACAAAACACGAAAATTTTACGGAAAAGGGGCAATAACTCCAAAACGGGTTTTCGGATTTTTGTCGAAATTCGCAGAGCAGGTAGATCTCATAATGCTGATCAGTTTTACCCCATATCAGTTTTTGATATCTGTAACGGTTTATAAATAATTTGCCCCCCTCCCTTCCTTAAAATAAATAATTACCCTTTGTACCTATTTTAGTCACAACGGACATGTTGTTCGGTCTTGGGACTTAAAATCACAAATTTGAAAGTAGATACTCTGGTGATAAATTTGGCGAAGTTTAGTAAATACTTGCCTTGGAGTTTCATAGAAGATCTTTGAAAAGGTTAACGCCAACACCAATGCCGACGACGACAAAGCCGGACGCCAACTGATGGCAATTGCTCACATGGTTTTACTATAATAGAGGTCAATGTCAAGGTCACAGTGACCTAAACTCGACATGATGGATCTAAATACCAAGTTGCTACGGTACAAAGTTATAATCTGGACACGAACCGGGAAGACAGACAGGGTAATCCCCGTATATTCTAAAAATTCGCTTACTGGGGGAATAAAAACATCTGTTTTACAGGGGACCACCTAAAAACTATATTGGTCAAGTTCGGATCAAATATGCCCAGTAGTTTTAGAGGAGATCATCTCTAAATGTACTTCATTGTTAGGTCGATTTTAAACTACGTTCAACGCTGGCGGGCATCACGGATAAAGTGCAGATCTGGAAAAAACCATATTTACCCAAAAACACCAACAAGCAATCACATATATCAGTCAAGTTTGCTTCCAGGTCGGCAGTTTCAGAGAATATCAATTTTGCCATAGCGACCAATGTTTAATCATGTTTCAAGCCGGCTGCCATCTTGCTAAACAGCAAAAACACCGTTTACAGGAAACCATATAAGAACGTTTGTTGTATAGGGCTAAATGTAAAACTGTGTTCCCGTCGGCTTCCAAGTTAGATAGAAGTATAAATCTGAAATTGAAAAAGTTTTTACAGGAGACAATCCAGACTTTGTTGTGGTGAAGATTGGTTCCATTAGGTCCTCTACCTTCACAGCAAATGGTCTTTTGAAAGTGTTCTCATAGGGTCAAATGATAAAAAATACCCCGGTTTGGGGGGCAATGATGGATAAAGTGCACACCTGAAATAGATCTTTTTAATGTAACCTTACAAAAACTGTTGTTGCATTGTTTAGTTTAAGTAGGTCGAGTAGTTTCAGATCTTTGAATGTTTTTTTCACACTGGTGGTTATCTTGGACATTTCCAAAGGGAACAACCAATGACTCTTGTGGCAAAGTTTGGTTTCAATAGGAGAAGTAGTTTCAGAGAAGAATATCTTTGAATGTGTTTTCCCATTGGGTCAGTTGTTAAACTGGGTGAAGGATTATGATCCTTTAATCTTTTTTTCCAAACAGCACTATGTTAAACTATGTTCTGCGCGTGTGATGACTTTGATGTAGTGCAGACCTGCCAGACACGTCTTTTAAAGGAGGCAAACTAAGGACACTGCGACCATGTTTGGTTCCAATTCGCCGTTTCAGAAACTAAAGGATTGTGGGTAGAGCGTACACCAAGATATTTTGATTGGTCAAGAACGTAAATAACGTAACGTCATTGGTTGAAAATCGATTGTCCGTACACCAAAATTTCAAAGACAATCTATGTACCCACAATTCCTTAGTTTCTGAAACGGCGAATTGGTCAAGTACCCTAAGAGAATATGTTTGAAAATGTTCTCAATAAGATCAAATGTTAGATTTGTTTCCTGCTGGCAACAATCTCCGATGAAGTTCAGACTTCCCAAAAACATTTGTGAAAAAGTTTGCTTCCAATTGGCAAAGGAGTTTTACAGATTTTTTTTAATGATGTCCACTACGGTGCAATGTTAAAATAAGATCCATTTGGATAAGATGCCCACGAACCGGACATATTTTTAAAAAGGGGAATACCCAAGGACTTATGTGAATAAGTTTGGTTAACAAAGCAGTTTCAGAGGAAAAGATCTTTAAATACATCGACAAATGAATACCGAAGCAAGAAAGAGGAAAGGGGGAATTCTAAATTCATAAATCTAAAATCACTTCAATTCACATCCAACACGAATTGAGACAGTATGACGAAGTATAAATGTGTTTTCTCAAGAGCAATGTTAAATTTTCATTCTGCTAGCCATCTTGGATGAGGCAAGGACTAGCCGTATATATTCTAAGAGAACCACACAGGAACTATTCTGAACAAGTTGGGGCCCAAATGGCATTGTGGTTTTAGAGATTTTTGAATGCTTTCCCAAAGAATCCAATGTTAAATTAATTTCCAAATTAAGCGGGCAGAATACGGACACATTTTAAAGGAAAATATGACCAAGACTGTTTAAAATTGGAAAAATCAGTTCCAGTGCAGATCTTTAAATTTTTTTCAATATAGGGTCGAATGTTAAATAAGTCCCCTTCTTTATTTTTTGGCTTCAGAGGAGATTTATAATGCTTTCCCGTGGGATCTGTTACACAAAATGTAAAAAATGGATAACAGGAAACACCTACACCAAAACTAAGTTCTCTACCGGCGGCCATTTTAGATGTAATACAGACTAGTTGGGCACATCTTTAAAGGGGTCACTAAAGATCTATTGTGACCATGTTTGTCTCAGCGGCCAAACATTCTCGAAGAAACCATGGGGGATAATATTAAACTTAGATCTCCACTGGCCGCTTTCTTGGATGAGGTTCGGACACAATGTTTAATGGACCAACCAATGACTCTTGTGACCAATATTTGTTCCTTTTGGAAAGATTGTTTCTGAGACATTCTTTCAATGTGTCTCCCTATAGGGCTAAATGTTAAAATAATAACCCCGTTGGCGGACTTCTTGATTGAGGCGCATACTAGCTGGACACAATTTTTAAAAAGGACCACCTGAGAACTATTATGATCAAGATTTGTTTCAAATAGCAAAACATTTCCAGAGGAGATCTCTGAATGAGAAGTTAACAACAGATGGACGATGGATTGACGGACTCCATGTGATTGCAAGAGCGCAACATGCCTTGGCCGAGGTAAGAGAAAGACAAAATCTATTGTAAACCACTTAAAAACTATTGTTGTCAATTTTTTTTCCCTCAATTCAGAGGAGACATTCTCTGATGTGTTTCCATATAGATTCCAATGCTAAACAATGTTCCCCGGCACAATACCATCTCAGACTTTGAATTAGAATGA
Organism: Modiolus philippinarum; assembly: GCA_002080025.1. Lineage (NCBI taxonomy): Eukaryota > Metazoa > Mollusca > Bivalvia > Mytilida > Modiolidae > Modiolus > Modiolus philippinarum. The sequence continues at coordinate 6,813 of MJUU01021602.1, forward strand.
AACAATAGCTGTCGCCGAATGGCAGCCAGTTATACCCCCGCTCATTGAACCCTGAAACAATATGGTAAGTGCAAAATTAAGTGTGTGTGGATACAATACAGGTGTGGACACAGTACAAGTGTGGACGCAATACAAGCAATTACAAGGTTGCAGAAAAAAATCAAATGCAAAAAAAAGTAACAAAGTTGGTAAAAAGAGAAGTTGTGATCAGATATGGCTGAAAAGGGGAGGCGCGGTATAGGACCCCATACTGATGCACAATACTAAATATCAAGTGGCTGTCATTAGTAGTTGCTGAGAAAAATGCGACAAAAAAGTCATAATTTTGAAAATGAAAGTCAAAAAGGTACAAAGTCGGTAAACAGGAAGTGGTGATTCATTATGACCGAAAAGGGGAGGCGCAGTATAGGACCCATACTGATGCACAATACCATATATCAAGTGGCTGTCATTTGTAGTTGCTGAGAAAAATGCGACAAAAATGTCATGCTTTTTGAAAATGAAAGTAAACAAGAGGCTCTCAAGAGCCTGTATCGCTCACCTGGGCCCTGCAGCACTATAATTCCCAATTGATGGTCCATCTTTGGTGGTGTATGTACATAAAAATCAGAAACTTTTTATAAAATTTAATTAAAATTGTTCAAGCAGTTTCAGAGAAGATTTTTGAATGCAGTTTCCAAACTTAGGGGCCCATGTTAATCTACGTTCCCTGCTGGCAGCTATTTAACATAAAACTTTGAAGAGAATCACATAAGGACTATCATATCAAAATTCTTCTGAAATTGTTCAAGTAGTTTCAGAGGAGAAGATCTTTTTATGCGTTTCCCACTGGGTCCAATGTTATACTAAGCTTTGCTACTGGTGGCCATGTCGGAAGACGGATCAACACCAAAGTGACAAGTTTGGTCAAAATCTCACAAGTTTCATTTATGCAATGTTTAAATTGAATCCATTCGATGGTTTTCCAAGATATCTTTGTATGCATTTCTCCTTAGGGTCCAATTCATTGCTGGCAGCCATGTAGGATGATTGATCAGAACTGAAGTAACAACACTTGGTCAGCTTCTCATAAGCAAAGTTTGGATTAAATCTATTAAGCAGTTCTACAGAAGAAGATCATTTGTTAAATTAAGTTCACAGCTGGTGACACTTAGTCAGCACCTGACAGGCATCATTCATGTCATGTTTGATTTAAATCCATTCAGCAGTTCTCTAGCAGATCTTTGTGTGCATTTCCCATAGGGTCCAATGCTGTCGGTCATGTAAGATAACAGATTGGCACCTAAGTAATAACACTTGGTCAGCACCTCGTAAACATCATTCATGCCAAGTTTGGTTCTAATCCATTCAGTGGTTCTAAAGTAGTTCTTCGTATGCATTTCCCATAGGGACCAATGTTAAAGTTAAGATCCCCGCTGGCAGCCATGTTGGATGATGGATCGGCACCAAAGTAACAACACTTGGTGAGCACCTCATAAGCATCATTCACGCCCAGTTTGATTCAAATATATTCAGTGGTTCTCAAGAAGAAGTTCTTTGTATGATTTTCCCATTAGGCCAAATGGTAAACTAAGTTCCTCGCTGGTGGCCATCTTGGAAGCGGTCGGAAAACTTGAATGTGTTCAATAAAATATAGTCCTTAACATGCTGAACATTTTTGCAATTTAATCTTGACCCCTATCTCAAAGCGTTTATGAAATATAGGACAAAAAGTAAAAAATCACGAAAAATTGACCAATAAAGGGCAACAACTCATATATAGGTACTTGGATTTTCTTCAAAATATCCATGTGGGTAGATCTTAACATGATGAACATTTTTGCAATTTAAACTTAACCTCTATCTGTTATAGTTTTTTTTAATAAAAATAACTAGAGGCTCAGAGACTGAGCCTGTATCGCTCACCTGACAAAATGCCTCTATGCCATGCATGACCAATTATTACCAATGGGGTCTAATATTTAGCTAAGTTCTCAATTAGCACCTGTGTTTTTGTCTAATCCTATTGGAATAAGTAATTTTTGCAAAGGACCTTCTATACATTTAGTTAAATTTGCTTGAACAGTTTCTGAGAAGATAATTTGATGAAAAGGATGGCTTTTTAACTGGGCTCCAATGTTAAACTATGTTCTGCAGTGGGGACCATGTTTTTACCAGATCAAAATGAAATGAGTAGCTTTTGTTAAGTACTTTCCGTACATCATTCCTCTAAAGTTTGGTTGAATTTGCTTCAGTGGTTTCAGAGGAGAAGATAAAAATGTGATTTTTCGCATAGGTTCCAATGTTTAACCTTAAAGTTCCACGCTGGCGGCCATGTTGTTTATCGGATCGGAACAAAATGAGCAATCTTCATAAAGGACCTTAAGTACATCATTCATGTAAAGTTTAGTTGAATTTGCTTCAGTGGTTTCAGAGAAGATGAAAATGTGATTTTCCCATAGGGTCCAATGTTAAACTAAGTTCCGCACTGGCGGCCATGTTTTTTATCGGATCGGAACAAAATGAGTATTCTTTGTCAAGGACCTTTAGTACATCATTCCTGTAAAGTATGGTTGAATTTGCTTCAGCGGTTTCAGAGGAGATGATGAAAATGTGATTTTCCCATAGGGTCCAATGTTAAACTAAGTTCCGCGCTGGCGGCCATGTTTTTTTTATCAAATCGAAAAAAATGAGCATTCTTTGTCAAGGACCTTTAGTACATCATTCCTGTAAAGTTTGGTTGAATTTGCTTCAGTGATTTCAGAGGAAAAGATGAAAATGTGATTTTTCCCATAGGGTCCAATGTTAAACCTAAGTCTCGCGCTGACGGCCATGTTTTTTATCGGATCGGAACGAAATGAGCAATCTTTGTAAACATTCCTGTAAATTTTTATTGAATTTGCTTCAGTAGTTCCAGAGGAGAAGATGAAAATGTGAAAGTTTAACGGACGGACGACGGACGACGGACGCCAAGTGATAGCAATAGCTCACACTGACCCTTTGGGTCAGGTGAGCTAAAAAACATCAAAATTTTGAAAATTTTACGGAAACGGGGCAATAACTCATAGACGGGTCATCAGATTTTCTTAAAAATTTCAGCATGGATAGATTTTCTCATGCTGATCATTTTTATCCCATATCAGATTTTTGGTATCTGTAACGGTTTTTGAGTTATTTGCCAAAAACTGTAATTTACCCCCATGTTTTATTTTCAGTAACGGCAGCCATGTTGTTTGACCTTAGACATACAAAATAATAAATTTGAAACAAGATACCCTAGTGATGATTCAGTTAAAGTTTGGTTCCATTTGACCGAGTGGTTTCAGAGGAAGAGATTTTTGAAAGTGAACTAACGACGGACGGACGACGGACGCCAAGTGATGGCAATAGTTCACCCTGGCATAGCCAGGTGACCTAAAAAGGTACAAAGTCGGTAAACAGGAAGTGGGGATTCGATATAGCTGAAAAGAGGAGGCGCAGTATAGGACCCCATACTGATGTCAAGTGGCTGTCATGTGTAGTTGCTGAGAAAAATGCGACGAAAAAGTCACAATTTTGAAAATGAAAGTAAAAAAGGTACAAAGTCGGTAAACAGGAAGTTGTGATTCTATATGACAAAAAACGGGAGGCCTATTTAGGACCCCATACTAAAGCACCATACAAAATATCAAGAGGTTGTCGTGTGTGGTTGCTGAGAAAAATGCGACGGAAGTATGCGTGACGGACGGACGGACAAAGGGAAAACAGCATACCTCCAAAGCACCGTGGTAACTAAATTTCCTAAAACTGAATCAGGAGTATGGCAAATGTTCGTCCTGACTATCGTGAAATAAAAAAGGTATACCTATCCCTTTTGTCCTATTGATAGCACACGTGTAAACTAGAGGCTCAGAGACTGAGCCTGTATCGCTCACCTGACAAAATACTTCTCTGCCATGCATGACCAAAAATGATCGTTTTTTACCAATGGAGGTCTATAATGTTTAGCTATGTTCTCTATTAGCACCTGTGTTTTTTTTTGTCCTGTTGAAATGAGTAAACTTTGCAAAGGACCTTTTACTCATCATTCCAATACAATTTGCTTCAACAGTTTCAGAGAAGATGATGAAAATGTGATTTTCCCCATAAAGTCCAATTAAAAGTAAAAGTACATTCTGTGCTGGCCGCCATGTTTTTGTCAAATAAGAACAAAATGAGCAATCTTTGTAAAGGACCTTTAGTACATCAGTCCTATAAAGTTAGATTAAATTTGCTACAGCGGTTTCAGGGGAGAAGATGAAAATGTGATTTTTCCATAATGTTCAATTTTAAACTATGTTCCTTACTGGTAGCCATGTTTTTCATCTGATCAGAACAGAATGGGCAATTTTTGTAAAGAACCTTCAGTACATTATTCATGTAAAATTTGGTTGAATTTGCTTTAGATGTTTTAAAGAAAAAGATGAAAATGTGATTTTCCCTTAAGGTCCAATGTTAAAACTTTGTTCCATGCTGGAAGCCATATTTTTTTATCAGATCGGAACGAAATGAGCAATCTTTGTAAAGGACCTTCCATTCATCATTCCTGTAAACTTTGGTTGAATTTGCTTCAGCCATTTCAGAGGAGAAGATGAAAATGTGATTTACTCATAGGGTCCAATGTTAAACTATGTTCCGTGCTGGCGGCTATGTCTTTTTACAGATCGGAACGAAATGAGTAATCTTTGTAAAGGACCTTCCATTCATCATTTGTAAAGTTTGGTTGAATTTGCTTTAGCTTTTTCAGAGGAGTAGATGAAAATGTGATTTTCCCATAGGGTCCAATTTTAAACTATGCTCCGTGCTGGCGGTCATGTTTTTTATCGGAACGGAACGAAATGCGCAATCTTTGTTAAAAACCTTTAGTTCATCTTTCCTGTGAAGTTTGGTTGATTTCAGAGGAAAAGATGACAAGAGGCTCTCAAGAGCCTGAATCGCTCACCTGGGTCATGGCTGACACAATAAGTCAAAATAATCACAACGTTTAAGGTTCTCATTTTCAAATTTGTTTATTAATGTTTAAGGGTCTCATTTTGAAGTTTGCTGATGTTTATTAATGTTAAAAGATCTCATTTTGAAGTTTGCTGATATTGTATGATCCAAAATTAAACTATGTTCCCCACTGGCAGCTATTTTTGATGGGGCGTAGACCAACTGTCACCTTTCTTGAAGAAGACCATGTAAGGATCATTGTGCCTCACTTTGGTTCCAATTGGCATAGTATTTTCAGAGGAGATCTTTAAATGATTTCCCATGGGGTCCAAGGTTAAACAATGTTCCCCGCTGACTGCCATCTTGGATGCTATGCAGACATCCAGACACATTTTACGAAGGGGACCAGGTAAGGACCATTGTGGCTAAGTATGATTCCAATTAGCCATGTACTTTCAGAGAAGATCTTTGAATATGTTTCCCTATAGGGTCCAATGTTAAAAACATGTTCCCTCCTGGCGGCCATGTAGGATATATGAACACATTTTTAAAAGGGCCACCTATGGACCATTGTGACTAAGTCTGGTTCCAATTAGCCCAGTATTTTCAGAGGAAAAGATTTTTGCAATATTGTCCAATTTTGGACAAAGTTCCCCGCTGGCGGCCATCTTGGATGACGTGCAGACTTGCCAGACAAAATTTTCAAAGGGGACCACCGAAGGACTATTGTGACCAAGTTTGGTTCTAATTGGCGCAGTAGTTTTAAAGAAGATCTTTGAATGCTTTCCCATAGGGTCCAATGTTAAACTGCGTTCCCTGCTGGCGGCCATCTTGGATATGATACAGACTTGCCAGACACTTTTTTAATGGGGCCACCTAAGGACCATTGTGCCCAAGTTTGGTTCCAATTGGCCCAATGGTTTCAGAGAAGATGATATTTGAATGAAAAGTTTACGATGGACAGACCACTGAAGGCAAGAAGATCACCATGGCAGAGCCATGCAGGCCAGCTATAAAGTTATATAGTCATTGAAGCATAGATGCAACTTCACTATTAACTGAGAAAGATGTTTGCATTGTGGGCAAACAAACATAACTAAATGATAAAATATACAGTTATATACAATTATTATTAAATTGTGAAATAAGAATAGTTTATGAAAGCATTTTTGCAAAAAAAATGTAAAAATTTGTACAAAAACACTTTTTTGCTCTAGATTATGTAACAAATAATTATTTCTAATAATAAGTGATAGCAGGCAATTTCTCTAAAACTTAAAAGAGAAAAGTAAACAAAAGAAGATTTGAAAGCAGAATTTAAAGGGAAATAACCCATAACCATATGACATTGAAAAATTTTATTTTTTATTTTTGGTGAAAAAAGTCAATAACTACAACACAGGCAGTTGGATTTTCTTCAAAATATCAGAGTATGTAGATCTTGATATGCTGAACCTTTTTCAAATTTACACTTCACCTCTATCTGTTACAGTTTTTGAAATAAAAAAAAATGTTCTTGCTAAGGACCACTTTCGACACCAGTTTTGAAGTCGAGATGGCAGTCAACAAACAATTTTCAACATCGGTTTTGAAGTTGCAACATCAATATCTACTTGGAAATCAAATTTCATTGAAATCGGACAATGTTGAATTTTTACCACCTTTTTTGGTGGCCATTTTAAAAATGGCGGTCAACGAACAATTTTTGACATCAGTTTTGAAGTTACAACATCAAGACCAATTTGGAAACCAAATGTCATTGAAATCGGACAATGCTGAATTTTCCCACCTTTTTTGGCAGCCATTTTGAAAATAGCGGTCAACAAACAATTTTCAACACCGGTTTTGAAGTCGCAACATCAATATCTATTTGGAAACCAAATTTCATTGAAATCGGACAATGTTGAATTTTCCCGCCTTTTTTGGCGGCCATTTTGAAAATGGCGGTCAAGGAACAACTTCAACATCAGTTTTGAAGTCGCCATAGCATTGCAAACATTTCATCAATTTACACTTAACATTCATCATCTATAGTTTTGGAAATAAAAGATGAAAAATAAGAAAATTTTAAAAATTCGGTGAAAAAAGGGCAATAACTCCTACAAGGATTTATGGAGTTTCTTCAAAATTTCAGGGTGGGTAGATCTTGATATGCTGAACATTTTTTCAATTTACACTTGACCCCTATCTGTTACACTTTTTGAAATAAAAAATAAAAAATGCATAAATTTCAAAAAATTTATGGAAAAAGGGCTATAACTCTAAGACGGTTTTTCCGATTTTCTTCAAAATTGCAGGGCAGATAGATCTGAACAATTGATATCTGCAACGGTTTTGAAGTTATTTGCCAAAAACAGCAATTTACCCCTATGTTCTATTTTTAGTAACAGCGGCCATGTTGTTTGGTCCTCGGACTAACCGAACACATTTTTTAAACTAAATACCCTGGTGATGACCCAGGCCAAGTTTGGAGTAAATTGGCCCAGTGGTTTCAGAGAAGATTTTTGAAGAAAAGTTTACGACGGACGGACGGACGGACGACGGATGGACGACAGACGACGGACGCCAAGTGATGGCAAAAGCTCACCCTGGCATAGCCAGGTGAGCTAAAGATGTGTTTTTTCCATAGGGTCCAACGTTAAACCTAAGTTCCGCGCTTGCGGCCATGTTTTTTATCGGATCAGAACAAAATGACCATTTTTGGTGGAGGACCTCTAGTACATCCTTCCTGTAAAGTTTTGTTGAATTTGCTTCAGCGGTTTCAGAGGAAAAGATGAAAATGTGATTTTTCCCATAGGGTCCAATGTTAAAAATAAGTTCCGCGCAGGCGGCCATGTTTTTTATCGGATCAGAACTAAATGAGCAATCTTTGTAAAGGACCTTTAGTACACATCTTTCCTGTACAGTTTGGTTGAATTTGCTTCAGCAGTTTCAGAGGAGAAGATGAAACTGTGATTTTTCCCATAGGCTCCAATGTTAAAACTAAGTTCCTCGCTGGCGGCCATGTTTAATATCGAATCGGAACAAAATGAGCATTCTTAGTGAAAGACATCTAGTACATCAGTCCTGTAAAGTTTTGTTGAATTTGCTTCAGCGGTTTCAGAGGAAAAGATGAAAATGTGTTTTTCCATAGGGTCCATTTGTTAAACCTTAGTTCTGCGCTGGCGGCCATGTTTTTTATCGGATCAGAACAAAATGACCATTCTTGGTGAAGGACCTCTAGTACATCATTCCTGTACAGTTTTGTTGAATTTACTTCAGCGGTTTCAGAGGAAAAGATAAATATGTGATTTTTCCTATAGGACCCAATGTTAAACCTAAGTTCCGCGCTGGCGGCAATGTTTTTTATCTGATCGGATCGAAATGAGCAATCTTTGTAAAGGACCTTTAGAACATCATTCCTGTAAAGTTTGGTTGAATTTGCTTCAGTGGTTTCAGAGGAGAAGATGAAAATGTGAAAAGTTAAACGGACGGACGACGGACGGACGGACAACGAACGCCAAGTGATGGCAAAAGCTCACACTGACCCTTCGGGTCAGGTGAGCTAAAAAGGAATAACAACTCTTAAAATTTGTCAAATACTTTATTATATAAGAGTACATGATTGAAATGTAGACATGTATTTATCCTATATTCAGCAGCATTCATTATCAATAAGAATATAAGATGTAGGTAGATATACTCAGACATGTAGATTTTTTTTCTAAAATCTATATACTAACGACTGATTATGAACTGTATGTATACACATGAAGGCATTATGAAGTATTGAATTATTATACACAAAATGATTGCTGTTCAATTGCTGTATAGTGCTGTGTGTTCACCATACTAACTTTTCACTGTTTTCTGTCTTGGATTTATTCGTAAGGTTTTATATTCATGGATTTCTAGTAAATGCCTTTTTGTGTGTTCATTTTATATAAGGTTTACAATGAAATATTTGTGGTGTAAATTTTTGGGCCTATCATAATAAATGTGAATAGTGCGAAAATTAATACTCTGCAAAATAAATGGAACATACAGTAAATGATGCTTAATTCAGACAGTTATATGATTATATTACAAATTGCAGTATGCCAGATTGGGTTGTCCAGGTGAATGAAAGCTTATAATTTCACAATGAAATAGAAAAATATCATTTCATTCTAGGATGTGACTTACATTTATTGCTGAGAAAAAACAATTCAGTGTATTTGAATATATAAACATGCAAATACTGCCACAAATAATGTGAAAAAAAAAACAAATGAACTGTATGAAAACTGTGAAAAAGAAAACATATCGTAAATAATTCTAGATTCTGATTATCAAAATTATTTCTCTCTTAATGGAACAATGCTATGAACTTTTTATGTTTTTTGTGACTTAACAATGCTTTACACTACAGTACATTGAAAATGGCTGTGTTGATTGTCCCCATTCGAGCAACATTATAGCCTACTGATAGCGCGTATTCATATATTGTTGTTCTTTGTCCCATGACTGTATATAATTGTGTACATTTAGAACTTCATATGTTGGTGGTTTTGTAATGGAACAACAATATAACTTTGTTTACTTTCATAAATGGATATCATTAATAACAATACTACAATATAATTGCTTTGTTGTTTGTCTAATGATAACTAAATACCGAACTAAATACCGATTTAATAACAATATCAGAATCTTGAATACTTAATTTATACTACATAATCTGAAAAGCAAAAATACATGTAATAGACTAGAATAAAGAAGCCCATTTTTTGTATACCCTTGTTAAATAGAAATAAAATACTGATACATTTTAATTTAAATAAAAGTAAACTATGCCCATGTTTTTGTAAAAGCTCAGAAATTAAAAGACCCTTTTCACATACACTCTACAATATACTTTCAACAATTGCATGCATTCATAATTCATTAATAAAATATTCTTCAAAAAGTTAAAACAAATACACTCAAAAAACAAGTACTTTCTCTACAAATACATGTACTAACAAATCAAGTACTTAATCCAGGGTTGGCAAAAAAGAGGGAAATGATTATATTTATTCCTGGGAAATACTGGGAAATTCTGTGACAATACTGGGAAATATACTGTAAAATGATATAATTTCAAAGCGTTGTAGTGAAAAGTGCAGTAAATAGATTGAATATGTCTAAATAGATGTATACACGTACATAAGGAATTTCATTTTCTCCAACTCCCATATGACTATTCCAAATAGGTAAAGCAATTATCCATTTTCACTATTTAACATCACCTGCAAAATGCATTTGTTTTGCATTAATGTTTTTGTAAACAAGAATGAAATTCAATAAGATACTGGTAATTGTCATAAATATTTCATTTAAAAACTAAAATTTGTGTCAAATGTGAGAGTGTTAATTACTAAAACAACAAAAATGTCAATGATGGGCTTGGGTACGCTGAATTTTTCAATATATCAAATGAATTCATAAAGGAATATTTTATAACTACCCAAATTTTAAAATAATATGAAAAATACACTTAATTTCTATTTTGAAAATTAATTAAATGTATTTCAAACACAATTTTAAAGGATATATAAATCTAATAGTAAAATCAAACAAACAGGAGTATTTTTATGTCAAACAACAAAATACCGAAGTTACTGTTTATTTACTTTCTGCAAATGCGCATTTCGACAACTTATGTCTCATCAGTGCAGATCTAACCAAAACATTTGGAAGTCCATTAACCGAAAAAACGTGTAAAAGCTGATAGAGAACAAAAATCCAAAAGGATCTAAATAGAAAAGTCAGAATTCAGCTAAGGACAGAGCTATGCATGAGAGAGATACTCCTTAGTTTTAAACAAAATTTTGTAAAATTTAAATATTGCTAGTTTCAATAAAGGACTTTAATAGAGCCATTTTTTTCGTATTTCCCAGCAATTCCCACTTTTTGAAAATTTGCAGTATTTCCCAGGATGGTAATTCCCGGTAATTACCAGTGGGAATAACCACCACTGGTATTTCCTGGCCAACCCTGACCAAAATTTTAAATACATGTACATGTACTATAAAAGCAATCAAGATTGTTTTCAGACCTGTTTTTCTGTTGTCAAAGGAAAAAGGATGTATATAGTAAATCAATTTAGCATAATACTTAATATCTGAGGCTTTGATATGCTGTGAAAAATGAGATGGAAATAATATTTGATGAATAGACCAAATAATGCACTGAAGTAAAACTGTCCTTAGAGCAAGGTATAAAAAGGAGGATTGAAAAGGATCTGATCCTGGAAGAAAAACAAATTCTCAACCAAATTTCAGAAAAATGACAATTCAAATCCTGGATCCCTTGGGTTAGTCCAGAGTTCCTTTTGAATATATGTTCCTATGAAAAATATTTCACGAAAATAGCCACTTTGACAGTATCAAAAAATAAAAAAAACAAATGCAAAGAAAAATCAAGTCTGATTTATACCCAGTTGTGTGAAGAGCATCATCAATCCTCATGTGATTGAATAATGTTTATACTGAGATTTTCCATGAAGAGGTTGACACAAATATAGCCAAATATAATTCTGTAAACCTGTATTTTGGCATGTTAATTCTTTGAATAAAATTTAATTTTGAGCATTCACCAGCTCCTGAGGTAAATGTATTTCATTCTAATCTATTTCAAGTAAATTCTAAAACAAACAAACAAACAAACAAATAAATAAATATAAATATTTAAAATAAAATACAACTCACTTCAAAAAAGCAAAATCTTGAATACAATATCAGGGCTTTTCCAGAAAAAAATGTACAGGGGGGCAGGAACGCAAATAATTTATTTTTACCTTGGTGGGGGGTGTTAGACTTAATTATACCTATTGCTTATACATGAAAAAATAATTAAAATTATGGTGGTGGTACCCTAAATTTTGACTTGCGTTCCTGCCCCCCTGTACATTTTTTCCTGGAAAAGCCCTCAGTATCAAGCAAATATAAATATATCTTTAAATCTTCTTAGTACAAATTATATGACTCTAGACTACAAATTTAATATGATTATTAGCTCTCTATAATGTCTGCAAATCTCATTCAATTTTTGCCACTTCCAGGAAGTTACTTTTTTAAAAAAATATATTCTGTATCAAACAACAATTTTAATGTCATAATCGGAATTAAATGTTTTCAATTTGAATTTTTATCATTAATTCTCCGGGTCAGATGACAAGGCTTACAGACCCTTTATAAACACATTTTTTTGTTTTACTGACTAAAGGGGGTTGGGGGGGGGGCTAGACCATTTTCTGGATGCCGGGATTGTCCATTTTTCACTTTGGGAAATCAGGATGGGATATTTTCAAGGCCAGGATTTTGAAATGAAAATGCCATGGGGAACACAGGACAGGTGTATTTTTATATCTTGTAACTGGAATTTAGAATTTGACCATTTTAATGAAGATAAATCGGGACAAGATGCCCCTTTGCCACCCTTAAACTAAGGTAGTAGTAAGGAGAGCCATTTCACGATATTGTTTAAAGACCCTCCTCTTTTAACACAAAATATCTTGAATACTTATAAAATTTTAATCGTAGACTGTCTTAATTTCACCTTACTAAATTCTTATTAAAGCATTTTTGATAAACATGATAAATAATAAAATGGGTTCAATCACTAGCTATACAGTTAAGTTTTGTCATTGCAGTCATGGCAGTCAGAATTTAAAATGGCTTTTCTTAGTTTTCTATTTTTGAACACTAACAGTCACATATCTATTTATAGAAATTCATTTCATACATATTCAGAAGCATACTGATAAAATTTTTTAAAATATTTCAAATATATCTATAAGCACCCTTAAAGTACAAAAAACATACATTAAGCGACTGTACACGAGACTAAATCATGATAACTGTATGCAAAAATAAAACCAAAACAAAAAAAAACATATCCCATGTATCTAAAGGTGTTAACATGGGGTGGTTTCTGATCATGTTTGGAAGGTGGTCTCATAATACAGGACTAGGAACTAAAAGTGGTGTCAGCTGGTGGTTTTGTGTTGAGGTTAGATTTCTGACAGAGAACACCTAAAGAAATCTAAACTTTGTGTTGATCTATCAGAAATCTGGAAAAAATGATACATAATATGTTCTTGCAAATTATACCTTCATATGTTAAAAATAAGGACTGAAATAGCGCATCATTATAGTCCTCCAATACTGATACTGTACAAGTATCAAATGTAGCCAGATTAATTTTACAGCTCACTTTTCCTCCCATAGAAAACAAAAATATGGAAAATCTAAGTAAACCAAAAAGACTGGAAATATTTTTTGTCAATAAGTACAACACATGTAGGACTATGGTACATTTTACAGAATTGAACAAAGATGTAATATATACATAAGCAGTTGAAGCAACTAAACATAGTAGCCTTAAAAACAACCATAAAAAGATAACAAACAAAAATTTGGGTTGCAATGTATATTGATTAGTACAAAATGTATCATACAGTACAGAAAGAGATGTACCATAACAAATCACTTGGAGAGACATAAATTTTAATCCTTTAGACAAAATAAAAATATACATTAGCTTCTCAGGCACCTGCCTCATCTCTTTTCTGAGAGCTAATTTTCCTTTTTTATTTAAGTTTCAAATAAAAAAAACAAAATCACCTGCCTCATTACTTTTTGGGCATTTCAGCAATGAAAAAAGATGCCTCATCATGATTTTGAACCAATAAAAGTAAAAAATCTTCTGCCTCCCTGCCTCATCATTTTTTCTGAAAAATGGCCTGAGAATCTAATCATTATTTTTGTATGGCCTTAGAAATAAAATCACAGACATAATATCACTGTGATAGACCTAAAATGCCATGAAACAGAGTGGGAGGATAAAATTTTGTAACCCATTTTACCTCTAATTTCTTTGAAGTCTACCTGCTTAATTAGATTTTTACCTGTACAACAGGAAATGTCCTTATTACAAAATTTGGGTTTTATTGCCCCAATAAAAAAATTTTTCAAGGTAAAAATTAATTCCCACCACTTTCCAAGACATCCCCACTATCACAGTGATTAGTAATGGTATGTCTCTTTCTGTACTGTATATCAGCTGCACTCTAATCTTTTCTTTAAATTGAGCAAATAAAAATAAAACAACATTTACCTTATTCCCTGCAGAATACATGCATGACCCCTATTTCAGCTAGATTATTTGATTTGTCATATTAGTGTGCCAGACATGAGCAGATGTAAAAAATCACAATCCATTTTAACCATGTATACACAACAAAAAAAAATGGTATATGGCAAAGGAAATACTATAACATAGCAGATGGCATTCAAATAATAAAACCAGGAGTAGTGCCACATGAACATGACACCTGCCATAAAGTTCAAATTTAGCATGCAAGGATATCATCAAAAGAGGCATATGCCATATTTGGAAAATTTTAAGATTTTATGCAAACACCTCAGCAACAGAACTCTTATATAGAGAGTGCAAAAATTTAGTGAGACAAAAATAAACTAATAAAATAGAGAAATATGTTGAACATTTAAGAGGAATAGTAAACTCTTGTTGCTAGTACATAATTTCAAATACAATAACTAACAACAGGTTTATATTCTGAAACATGTGAAACTACACAAATTGAGTAGATATCCAGTGATATATATATTTCTTACTAATTATGACACCAATACATTAATAAACACATCAGATTAAAAAACAAAAATATGTATAAATACACAATGCACTTCATTATTGATGTACAAATTTGCATGATTTCTACAAAACTTTTATTTAAGATTGTGTGTACTTATTAACAATTTTTACTACAATACACCCATGCAATATTCCCAATTTCTATAAGCTGAGAGCATGCTGAAATTTAGCTAATTTGTAGCAGTTATCTCCCTTCTCAGACAGTATAACAACAAAGGTACAACAGAGGGAATCAATAATTTAGCTAGTTTTCAGAAAATGCGTAATACCTGGCCAAAAAGACAATCTGACCATTTGATGGGTTATAAAATTAGATAACGAGGTTATTTTGAACAATAATGAACATGATGAAGTTTTATTAATACATTGTTGATTTGACTGACAAGTTGGTCACATTTGTTCTAGTGGTAACGTTGCAAGAAGCAAAGGGGCGTAACTTCAAAAATCAAAGATACAGTCCTACAAAAACCCGACCCAGAGTTGATCAAGAAAAGATGGATTAAAATAATAAGTGATAAAAATTACAAAGTAAATGCAATTAGATATATAGAATATAGGACTTTTTGTTTTTTTTTTGATACGGACTTTATCACGGTAGTATATCAGGTGAGCCCGCCAGGGCGAACCTGATATGCTACCGTGATAAAGTCCGTATCAAAAACAAAAAGTCCTATATTCTGTTTATTGGGAACTTCCAAATGCTGCAGTTTCGTTGTTAATTTTGAAAAAAAATAAGGGGAACTCTTTCTTTGGCTAATAATTCATGCGTAAACTGTATTGTGCACAATTCTTGTTGACGTCAGGGTAGTGTGACGTCACATCCTTCTGTACGTTGGGTTTGAACAAGACACGTCCTGTCATTTTAATTTCGTTGGAAATAGTGTAACAAATGATGAAAATAGCCTCATTCAACTGGTATAAAACAACATACAATCAATGCCGTAACATAGTAAGTAATTATTGCTTCAAATGGACATCACCCGAGAAGATTAATTTGTCAAAGACAGACCGTCATTTGAGCATAGCGCCTTTCTTGTCACTCAATACACCCTGCGTAATTCAGTATTGTAGGGGTTTGTAGTAACGAGTTAGGCGTCTCTTTGTCTTCATTTAAACTCGGCGACAGTTCAGTGGAAGAAAGCAAACCATCATAGCGAATTGGATGCATGGCCTGATTTTTTTATTGCAGTGTCAAGGTATGAATTTTTCATAAAATACAAACAAAAGTTATAGGGAAACTTATATTTCTGTTTGAATTACGAACAATTTCAAAATTGTTCACTGTTTGTTGTCGCAAATAATTTTCATTCATTAGTTGACTTTACATTCACATTCAGATTAATGCGCGTCGCTTCAATTCGCGCATGTCATCTGACGTACTGACCCAATAAATTTTTGATATGGTCCAGTACGTTGATAATGACTTATTGGTCAGTACACATCAAAGGCAAGAAGCATAAATTACCGATAAATATGGAATATAGCACATTTTATTTTTGATACTGACTTCTCACTGTTTATCCACTAGCAGAGTAGGACATGCTTACCGTTTCAGAGCACCTGATGTTACTCCTGGTTTTCATATGAGTTCACACTATAAGTGCCTTAGTTCCGAATGATGTGTTTTTTTTTTCGTGCCTTATGACTGTCTCATGTCTTTGTGTTGTCTTTTTTTTCTGTGTTCTCATTTTTGCCAAGTCTCTGGACTTTGATTTGTGTAAAAACCACATTCCTTGTTCCTTAGTTATTCTATTACCATTGACACTGTATACACTGCCAGTATCAAGTGAGCTCATTTAATCTTTATGACCAGCTTTCAGTGGCGGATCCAGAGTTTCTGCTAAGGGGGGCCCGACCAATATTTTTTTTCAAAAGGGGGGGGGGGGGGGGGGGGGGGGGG
>MJUU01021602.1:23396-36166 GCA_002080025.1 Modiolus philippinarum
CCCCCCCCCCCCCTAAATCCGCCACTGGCTTTATCATAATGCTGTGATAAAGTATCAGAAACAAAAAATTACAGTTAGCTCAACCTGAACTGATTCTCCCTCTCTTATCACAGATTTTGGTGTAACACGGTGTGACACGGTGACACGTATAATTTCAGATTAATCTCCAAAATCCCTCCCAAACTCTAATCTCAACACCGCGAGTTTTATTGCTGTTGAGGGCAATAAAACCTAAAGATGTTAACTACCTGTCCTATTGTCAAAATTCAATGACTGACAAGTTGCAAGTCAATATATTTCTTAAAGCAAAAGAGCAATTGTTTTATTGTTGTTCACCATCAGGAGGCTATCAACTAAAAGTTTTGTGCTGATATGTCATATATATATATATATATTGTGTACAAGTTGTAATTTTGTACAAGTTATAACATGTACAAAAATTTTGTACAAGTTATGAAAAATTTTGAGTGCCTTCATTTCATCAAGAATTCTGATGTATTTATTCTACATTTCTAACAAATTCAAAATATATTTAACATGGTCAGAACTAAGACAAAGTAACTGATCATGAATCACTTTGGCTTAAAAATAAGTGTATTTTAGCATAAAAAATGCTGCTAAAGATTTTTATCGTAAAATAGACACATTAAAGTTTGCAAGCTTACTGTACTTTAATTACTTAGTGTTGTTTTTAAAATATTATGTAAAACGTTAGTCTAAAACTTGAATTTTCAAGCACAGATGTCATTGTTTCTAATTCTGTCACAGAAATTGTGTTGTCTTTAATAATGTCAAGTAAATGTGGATGCCAGCACAACTTGTACAATATTATTGTACAAGTTATAACTTGTACAAAATCACAACTTGTACACAACATATATAATGTACATTTAGGTAGTTTCAATTTAACCAGGATTTATTGATACATCACATATACTTGCTAAGTACCTATTCTCCTCAGGTACCCAATCTCGCCATGCTTGACTTTTCTGCTTACTTACATGCAAAAGGGTCAGTTAAAATTTTATTTAATGTTTGAAATAAACCAGTATTTAATTTAACATGTTTAAAGGGAACTAAGACTTTCACAGAATATTTTTGCATAAATGGCAAATGGCAAGATTGGGTGCCTGAAGAGAATGGCTTCTCAGCCAGTAGATGATAAATGCTTCATTCATACTTCTTTCAATTTCATGGATGCAGGATTACATGTAAATAAAAATATTTGACCTTAAAAATATAACATTTCAGTATGATATAGAAAATAAGTTTACAATAATGTGTACCCAGATTTCCAACTTCACTCTGAACTTCATAATAAATTTATGACATTTCATCTGCAACTCTTGAACTTTTACCAAAAACATGTCGCATTATCAGTTCATATGTTGCATTTATAATACCCCATGAAATAAAAGCACGTGTGAAATTAATGTGTACACCACGGAAAAGTTTCTTTAATTTTCTGTCTCTTTCTTCCCAGACCTTTGAAAATGTTTCCAAAAAGTTGTCAAATTCTCCTCCAAGTTTACATTGCATGCGTACTTTGACTACATTGACTGGATAAAAACAAGTACTTAGAATGGCACCTAGTACAGCACCACAGAAAAAGTCCTGAGTTACTTGGTAGGCCTGATATTCAGCTTTTGGCAGAATTTCCATTACATAGTCCCTAACAAGAAAGAAAGGCACATTACTTGGTCCATTTCTTATGAGTATTGCTGATAAACCTCTGTAATATTCTCTAAATCCGTATTTCCGAACTTCCTTGAACGCATGTGCTGTGTTGTCAAAGTGATTCTGGTACTGTCTGTCTTGCATGAGAACTTGAATTCTTTCAAACGGACACAACATAGCTTCCAACGTACCAGCTGTTAATGCAGAAATGATACGATTCCCCGGTAGCCATAGAGATGGATATTTTTCCGAAAGGGAGTGTTGAATTTTGTAATAAGATCCAAACATTAAGGAGTTTGATGTTGTCTTTTGTAATAAGGGTGATAACAATCCCCGATACAAATGACGAATGCCCTCCTTATGTAGCTGACCAACTGCTTTATATGCTCTGACACCATACAACTGTTGACGAAACATAACCTTATTGATCGGAAAAGTAATGCATATATTTACAAAGGCAGAGCCCCAACCACACACAAATTCTTCGTAATCCATGGTTTTAATCTGCATGAACAGTTCAGGTGACAAGACATTTTTTTTACTCGTTTCCATCTTGTCGTTCCTTTCATTCACATTTATTCCTGCTGAGCTTACTTTGCTCATCTTTCTTCATTTAATAATGGAGCTATACACACTAAAATACTCAAAGCTTGACATCCTCTCAGCTATTATCATGGTAAACTAAATTCTAATCTTTCAGAAATCTGAAAATAGAAAATTCAAATACTGTATTAAATGACCTTTTTCAACATATACATAACATTATTTATTACACTTTCTCTAATTTTTAGCAAATTTAACCAACGCCTGACCGGTGTGTAAAAAATATTTCTCATCTCTAGAGGGAGAACAAATCACATGAAATTTCCAGCCAAATCTATTCAGAACATAATCCCCGGTGTTTTACTTTATATCATTAGATAAACATTTTCTACAACTTAAACATGCTAATAATGAAATTTCCCACATCTTGTTCAATAATTTTCAAATGTTTAAAAACTTACAAGCCTCGTTTTCAAACATTTTCAAAATTTACTTAACTCGATGTGATAAATTTCATAATCAACTTAGTTCTCATTGTAGAAACTATATTTCTCAAATTCTTATGCTGTTCTCATCAATTTCATTCCATAGGAGATCAAAGTTTTCACCAACATGTGAAAAATTTGATCTTGCGATTTCATTGGATATTGAAAAGGTCAAGAATTTATCTTCAAATAGCAAAATATACCTTAGATACACTTATTTTGAGTCTTAATCAATGTAACAAGTATTTTCTCAAAGCATACACTGTTTATTGGTCTTGAACCACCTATGAGAGCTTTGCTTTTGTTGATTTCCATACAATGTAAATTTCATTTCCAGTGATGTCACAGTAATGATTGCAGAGGCCAACAATGGGGAAGAAATTAAAAATCATGAAAATGGCATAAGTTAAAGAATTAGAGAAATATTAACTATCATTTATCGTTTTTGTTCATTATTGTTTATTTGTTTTGTATTTGTCATACTGTCTCAATTTTTGTTGCTGTGAATTGCCGTGATTTTGGATTTATGATATTAGAATTTCCCCTTTCCTCGTTCTTGCTTCAGTATTCGTTTGCTAAAGTAGTACAAGTCGTAGATTATCATAGTTCTTCTGTCTCGCTCAAGCTCCAACTTTTAAAGGACAACCCTTCAGAAAAGAGAACTATGATAAACAACCACTTGAAAGAATAGATACTATATATAATTCTCCCATTCTAGCATGTCTAACACATGTGAGCTGTTGGTTAAATGTGCAAATGTATTTGTAGAGACTTTGTTTCGTGTACATTTACTCCATATCCTTTCATTCACATTATTTTTCAATCAACGAGCTTTGTTCTAAGTTCCTGCTATTTTATATTTTACTAATATATTTTTTAAGTACTACACAAATTTAATGGAAGAAAAACATTTTCCTTCATCTAGGTTGTGATTTAAAAATATTTCTTCATTCTCAATAGTAAAATTAAAAATTTAATATGCTCACTAAAAACTCACATGTAGAAAATAGAAAAAAAAAATTTTTTTCTATCTCTATCACTCCTACCTGAGGGAGAATCTATATTTATCATGATTATGCAGTCCAGAGGTAAAGCAAATGTAGGCAGCTCTTTCATACTTAGTTTATATAGGTTTTGTGGTATGATTAGAAAATGAGATTACTCATTGTGACTAAATACTGGGATGAACACTGTCTTAAGATACAGTACGGCCAGAGACTTACCATGAAAAAATCACTGTGATAGACACATCACTCTAAATTTTTAAATGAATGACCTATCCACACAATTTCATTTACACTTCAAGTGGTACACTGCATCCCCTTTAATACAAAAGAGTGCATGTTAATCGATCAAACATACAATAAAATATACACATTTCACTTAGCAGAGTGATATGTCTATCAGAGTGATTTATCACGCCAATTCTCTAGCTGTACTGTAGATCTGTCAAAAGCAATAGCCTTTGAGTTGCTAGTGGACACTGCCCTAATGGATGGGGAGGACTGACGCACCATATAAGCAGTTTAACCCAACATTTCTTTTGAAATGCCTGTACAAAGTCAAGTGAAATTATGAAATGTGACATTTTCTAAATAATTAATTGTGACAATTCTGAACTTATGAAGATGATGAAATGTGACATTTCCTACAGAATTAATTATGAGACTCCCAAATTTATGAAATGTCTTTCCTTTTGACACCCTTCCATAGGTTGCACCTTTTATGATATTTTTGTTATATTTTAAGTATTAATTATGTTAACTGTGTTAAACTTTGGTTTTTGTGGTATTCAGTTCTGTTGTATTAAGTGATGAACTTTGATAAAAACAAGGATGGATAATTAGGAGGATAGGAAACTTGTACATAATCAATGGTGCAATTTAAAATTTTATAGCGAGGCATTTGATGTGCATTCACTTTTGACCTATCTACCCAAAAAGTTGTACCGTATATGGATTTTAATAAAATTAGGCTTTCCTGAAAGCTGAATTATTTTTACTTCCTAGACAGTCAGGGGAGCAACTTAAACAAGTTATCACCAAAATCACATAAATGAGTTACTATGAGTTGCTGACTTTTTCTTAATAACTTATATATAATACCAGTTATCAAGCAATAACCTGTATGAGTTATCGTTTTGTTAATCAAGGGACATTACTCTGTTGATAACTTCATTCAGTTATTGAATAGGAAAAATAAATAATAAAGGATATGGAGGTTTTTTTTACATTTTATTCAGTTTTGTTGAAATTCTTACTTATAGGTCACAGTTAAATCTAATACACATGTACATGTATCAAGTAGTTCAAATTGACCTCAATCCAATGATGGCCTGTCTAATTGATTCTGATGAACCATTTCAAAGATAATTGAGATTTAATTTCTAAAGGGTGTAATCGTTATGGGGGTTGGCCAATGTATTTCTTCTCTTTGCACATTTATAATTGATAGGTAATTTCAGTTAAGATTCCAAACCATATGGGAAAAACTGTTGCTTGTTTGAGAAAAATCTTTATCAAATTATGATTAAATTTATTAAAATTCAGTAGGACTGAAGTAAAAAATAATCAGTAAAAAATAACCAGTCTATTACAAATCTTTGCATTAATCTTAATGTGTTGTGCCGATATTAAAGCTTTATGACAAACAAATGCATTCCCAATCAAAGTACATGTAATTAAACTGGAGAGTATTTACTAGCTATAACAATTTTTGACAAGCATGTCTATACATGTACATAATACATAATACATGTATTCTGTGAATGTTCCAACAGAAATAGACTCCCCAAAATGCATACAATTCATAAGGCCAACATTAAAATTATTTTTGTTTCCCCTCCCCGACTGGGTTGTTCAGGTTATGGGTAGGTAGGTAGGAAAATTATTTTATTTTTTTTCTTCAAATAAAAAATTTTGCTTAAATTTTCAAATATATTCTGATAATGCCTGTTTTACATAACAAACTCTTTTTGACTAGTACAATGTACAATGGATGTTTTAAACTTCGAATACTTAAACATAAACATTTCAAAGAGGTCAATTTTTTAGCTATCACCTAGACAAATTTGCTAACTTTTTGTGTCGAGTGAATCTTGTGTAGGATCAACCAAACGCTTGTACATAAAAACAACATAAACATGTTATTTTCAACTCTTCCGAAACAGCTTGCATGCATTTAGCATTCTTTTCAGCCAAATATACACTAAGTTAATCTTCAGTCTCTATTGGAGATGTGCATTATGTATTTTTCTTTTATTCATCTCTTTTTTTTCTGTAGTTTTGGTCGCAATAACTGGACTGTCATTTAAGTCATAACTATATGCCCCCATTCCGTTTCACAAACCATGAGCGTCATACATTTTTTTTTATTGTTTGGATTTTGGTATTCTATGAGAAATTCAGAAATTCTTTTTTAATTCACCCCGATTTCCTGTTGTTAAATGTAAGCTAATCCAGAATTCTGGACGATCACTTTCCCGTTGAACTTGTTGTATTATGTTTTGAACTTCAAACTTCATAATGCAGAAGCATCGGCAGTAGAATACCGAAGGAACAAGGGGAGCGATGACTACAAAAATCGAAGTCCAAAGACATGGCAAAAACGGTAACAGATAAAAACAAAGACAAAACAAGGACGTGAGACAGCTACAATGCACGGAAATAACAAGATAACATTAAGAATATATCGTTAAATGTTTAATTCTGGTTCATGTACATGATCAAATACATAAGAATACTGAAGTTTGTGTTTTAAGAAACCATAGGGACTTGATCCCGGCCTAGAGAAAAAAATTGTTTACCATCAACAACAGGCTCTCAAGAGCCTGTATCGCTCACCTGGACAATGGCTGACATAGATAAAAGGCATTTCCAATAGGAAAAACGAAACATAAAATTTAGTAGAATACTTTTTTCTTCTAAAATTACAGTATTCTTGTTTGGTTTCAATGGCAACGGAAAGATCCACCATCCATTACAACATATAACAGAAAACCATTCAAAAAAAATTTGGGCAGGGGTTCCCCTCATCATAAAAGTAATACATAGTGCTGAAATTAAAACATACAGACCACTTTAAAAGGGCCAATGTAAAAACTATGTTCCAGATGTACGGACCTACCAGATACATTTTTTGGATGGGACCACCTAGGGACCATTGTGGCTAAGTTTGGTTCTAATTGGACTTAGCATGCTTAGTAGTTTCTAAGAAGAAGATCTTTGAATGTATATTCCATAGGGTCCAATGTTAAAACTATGTTCCCGCTGGCAGCCATCTTGGATGAGGTACAGACCTGCCGGATACATTTTTTAGAAGGGACCGTCTGAGGGCCATTGTTACTAAGTTTGGTTATAATTAGATTGGTAGTTTCTGAGAGGAAGATCTTTGATTGTTTTTTCCAAAGGGTCCAATGTTAAAACTATGTTCCCGCTGGCGGCCATCTTGGATAGGTACAGACCTGCAGGATACCTTTTTTTGAAGGGACCATCTAAGGATCATGGTAACTGTTTGGTTATAATGGATGGGTAGCTTCTGAGAAGAAGATCTTTGAATATCTTTCCCATAGGGTCCAATGTTAAAACTATGTTCCCCGCTGGCAGCCATATTGAATTAGGTACAGACCTGCCGGATACCTTTTTTGGAAGGGACCATCTAAGGACCATTGTAAAATTGTGACTTAGTTTGGTTTTAATTGGACTGGTAGTTTCTGAGAAGAAGATCATTGAACGTCTTTCCCATAGGGTCCAATGTTAAAACTATGTTCCCCGCTGGCGGCCATCTTGGATTAGGTACAGACCTGTCGGATACCTTTTTTGGAAAGGACCATCTACAAAAATGTAAGGACCATTGTGACAAAGTTAAGTTATAATTGGACTAGTAGTTTCTGAGAAGAAGATCTTTTAATGTCTTTTCCATAGGGTCCAATGTTAAAACTATGTTCCCCACTGGCTGCCATCTTGGATGAGGTACGGACCTGACGGATACCTTTTTTAGAAGGGACCATCTAAGGACCATTGTGACTAAGTTTGNTAGGTACAGACCTGCCGGATACCTTTTTTTGAAGGGACCATCTAAGGATCATTGTAACTATGTTTGGTTATAATGGATGGGTAGCTTCTGAGAAGAAAATCTTTGAATGTCTTTCCCATAGGTTCCAATGTTAAAACTATGTTCCCCGCTGGCAGCCATCTAGGATAAGGTACAGACCTGCCAGATACCTTTTTTGGAAGGGACCATCTAAGGACCATTGTACCATTGTGACTAAGTTTGGTTTTAATTGGACTGGTAGTTTCTGTGAAGAAGATCATTGAACGTCTTTCCCATAGGGTCCAATGTTAAAACTATGTTCCCCGCTGGCGGCCATCTTGGATTAGGTACAGACCTGTCGGATACCTTTTTTGGAAATGACCATCTAAGGACCATTGTGACAAAGTTTAGTTATAATTGGACTAGTAGTTTCTGAAAAGAAGATCTTTTAATGTCTTTTCCATAGGGTCCAATGTTAAAACTATGTTCCCGCTGGCGGCCATCTTGGATGAGGTACGGACCTTCCAGATACATTTTTTAGAAGGGACCATCTAAGGACCATTGTGACCAAACTTGGTTCCAATTGGCCCAGTGGTTTCAGAGGAGAAGATCTTTGAATGAAAAGTTTACGCCAGGTAAGCTAAAAAATGAATCCGGGAGAAAAAAAACTTTTTCTCCAAGATTCTTATTTGATAGTTAACTTTTTTTCCCTGGCCAGAAGCAAATCCCTGTAAACATGGTGAAGAAACCTATCTTTTTCAACCATGGCTCTAAATTCTATTTTAAAAATCCCATAGTTGAAAATGTGCTTTTCTAATACCATTTGAATACCACAATAGCATTTTCATTCCAAATTCCAGCCCATCCCGATTTCTGAAATTAACAAGAATATGTGTCTAACGGACACAATGCCCCGTCTTACAGCTATTTTGAGCAATGCTATATTTCATGATCAGTGAGGCATGAAGTTGGTGGCATGGGTAAATATTTGTNTGCGGTGGGGTTAAACTCGGTTTTCTTGGATCCAAACCCTCCCCCTATGTGTGGTGAATGGCTAAAAAATAAATACACAAAAAGACTCACCGTAAAAATCAAACTAGAAAAAAGTCCAACTTATCAAGACGAGTACCCTTACAATGAATTACATAAAACATGAAAACAATGAATGTGTATTTAAATGAAGTTTCGTGATAATAGCATACATCTGTCACAGAAAAGAAACTTAAACCTGAGGTTAAATCTCATACTACCCCTCTTTTTTTCATGGTCAGTGAAGCATGAAGTTGGTAGTAAAGGTAAATTTTTATTATGATTTTTGTTTAATTAGATGCTAATGTGTATTTATATAAATTTTCAAGATAATGGCATACATCCCTCACAGAAAAAAAACTTCAACCTAAGGGTAAACCTCATAATACCCCCTTTTTTCCATTATCAGTGAAGCATGAAGTTGGTAGCCGGGATAAATTTTTATTATGAGTTTTGTTTAATTATACCCTAATGTGTATTTAAACAAAGTTTCATGATAAGGACATACATCCTTCACAGAAAAAAAGCTTCAACCTAAGGGTAAATCTAATACTACCCCCCTTTTTCCATGATCAGTGAAGCATGAAGTTGGTAGCCGGGATAAATTTTTATTATTATTTTTGTTTAGTTACATGTATACCCTAATGTGAATTTAGGCAAAGTACATTTTGTATCATAATAATAGCATACATTCTTCACAGAAAAAAAAAAACTTCAACCTACGGGTAAACCTCATAATACCCCCTTTTTTCCATGATCAGTGAAGCATGAAGTTTGTAGCCGGGATAAATTTTTATTATGATTTTTGTTTAATTATACCCTAATGTGTATTTATATAAAGTTTCATGATAATACCATACATCCTTCACCGAAATTACAGTCTGTGCCAAAAACTTTTTCATTCACTATCCCAAAGGGGCTTGTAAGATCCCATGTTGTACTAGCCCGAACTCAATGTCACTAGCCCTTACAGAAGATTCTTTGTTAAAAAGGTACAATTTCAACTAGCCCACAGGGCTAGTGACTTGAAATTTTTACTAGCCCGAGACTGACTTTACTAGTCTCGGGCGTAGGGCTAGTGGCTAAAGGCACAGACTGAAATTAAACTTCAACCTACAAAATGTAAGGGTAAACCTGACTTGGGACAGACGGACGGATGAACGGACGGACAGACCCGAACACTATATGCCCCCTACTATCGTAGGCGGGGCATAAAAATGGATAATACATGTACCTGCATCTTGTTAATGGTCCCCAACCCCTTTCATATCAACATGATCAATTGTTCTAATTTTGACCTTTCTATGATTTTGGACGAAAGTCATATTTAAAAGTCTGATATTGTAAAATGTAACAAAGTACCCGAAAACCAAATACTTCTACAAAATTATTTTTATTTGTTTATTTATTTTGAGACGAGACACTCTATATCATTTATATGTTACAGGGCAAATTGGAATCCAGGAGGATCCGTAATCCTCCTAGGGCAAATTGGAATTCTGATTTCTCCTAGGATAAATTGGAATTCTGATTTGCCCAAGCTTTGATCCAATTTCTACTAGGACAAATTGAGATATCCTGATTTGCCCTGGGAGGATTCTGGATAGTACTGGTTTTCTAGGACGATCCAGAATCAAACTAGATGTTATTACTAGGAGGATTCTGGATCCTCCTATTATTTAATAGCAGTTAAGATTCTTTTATTAGGTAAATTAAAATAAACAAACAATAAAATTGAATATCATTTAGTAATGGAAAACTAAATCAGTATTGGCAGATATAAAACATTTACTAGTGCAACATATTTACAATCTTTTCTTAACATCACACCTATTTATTGCAACATTTCTTTGAACTGTTCTAGTGACATTTTATGGAACATTTAGCTTTCAGACATGAAAGTATTTCATTTACCATTGCAATTGCACATAGACAGATTGACAATCTTGATTGATAGGGCCATTTTTTTACATGCTTGAATAAGCGAGATCTTAGTCAGTGCAGTAGGGTCTACAGTATTAAGACCCGGAAAATATACAGACTTTAAACGAATAAGATCCTCATTTGTAAAATAACTTTTCCTTATACCATCTTTGTAAAATATTCTATAAAGGGATTTAGAATGTGTTACTTCGCCTGACTATGGGAGGTTAAAAGTTAATTTGTCTTAAGTCCAAAGATCAAAAATAAATATTGAGATTAAATATATGTGCACTGAAATAAAAAAAAAATACAAGACTTTAGTATACTTAAATTTAGAAATCTACTTACTGTGTATATCTTGCATGTACAGAGATTCGAAGCTACGGGAAGTATTGTGATATATCGTGTCTACCCCGACGCTATCAATGTTGGTGAAAATTCAAATCGTATAAGACTAGAATTCAAATATCTCACTATTTCCGCGTATCGCCAATGAACTTAATATATTTGTATATCTCAGAAACTTGCCAAAACGGATCACAAAGCGGATTTCACTGAAGTTGTTTTTATTTGCTTCCCACTGACTGCAAATTCACAACAAGTGTGGACCCAAATAGGTGTCTCGCCTGTCGGCACATGGATCGGTGGGAAATGGTTAGACAAATTGCAAAGGAAATGAGGAAATATACTGTGAAATTAACCTAAATTACACTAATTTCAGCTATTAAGAAATGTATCAGATCAGAGAAACTTAAAGTCTTTGATCATTAGACTGTGAAATTGAGGTCAAGGGCAAAAGTCTTATACCAGACTCAGACTATCATAAACTACCCAAACCAAGTGACATACAAAATATTATTGATCTACCACTAATAAATGTCGAGAAATAGATTTAATCTAAAGAAAATTAACATGGTCAATCAACCTTCATTTAACAGGCCAAGGACAGAAATCACACGCCAGACTGACATGTACTACCTAAGACCAACCTTCATACCTAATATTATTGACCTAGCACTGAGGAATTGGTCATATCAAAGAAGATTAACTTGGGCACTAAGACCGTGAAATTGAGGTTGAGGACTAATGTCATATGCCAAACTGTTGTTGAGAAAGTGATCTAATCAGAAAAACTTAACATTATCTAGAATGTGAAAGTGAGGTCAGGGGCAAAAGTAACATATTAGAATGACATGTACTAAACATGACCGAGCTACATACCAAATATCATTGCCCTACCACTAATAGTTGTTGGGAAATGGATAAAATCAGAGAAATTTAACCTGGTCACTAGACCATGAAATCGAGGTCAAGGACAAAAGTCATATAACAGACTCACATGAACTACCCAAGACCAACCTACATACCATATATCATTGACCTACCACCTAGGTATAGTTATTGAGTTTACAAAAACAGGATAACAGCAAACACCCACAATGGCCAGAACTACAATCACATGCCACAATTTACAGGCAAACTGCACCCCAGAAAAACAATAATGAAAACAAGATACAAACATAAATAACGATAGGAACTCGGGATAGACGGACTTGGTACCGGCACTAGCAAAAGCCAGTGGTATGGTAAAACCGGTTTATGGGTACCCAAACCTCCCCTTTCTCTGTCCCGTTTCCCTATAGTATCATAAACATGATAAACATGCGAATAAAACCCAATACAGGTAGACTACTAACTCAATGACCACCACAGGAATGGATGTAATCTGAAAAAAAAAACTTAACCTGGTCACTACACCATGAAATTAAAGTTAAGGTCACATAATTTTGTGTCCATCAGGTAGCACTTAATAAGTACTGTCACTGTACCAAATAAGATGTTCCTATATAAAAGGGTTTTCAATCTATCCTGTATTTAGTTAAAGTTAACGCGTCGTTAACTTTGCACGCCTTTATCCCACTTTCCGCGACTTTCAGGCGCAACAAATACAAAATGGCGAATGACGCCTCTCGCTACAATCTCGTGACGTCATGTAGCCAAGGTATTGAAAATGACTTTCCATACGATATACTAGGAGCTCCAAATCTCTGGATTTTTTTCTCAGCATGGGTTTGTATAACC
>MJUU01021602.1:69186-96275 GCA_002080025.1 Modiolus philippinarum
CCCCCATAGAAATCAAATGGTTGCTCCCTAATTGCCTATTTACAGGAACTGTTGATAATTGTGGGAACAAGGCTGTTTCTGACCGGATGTTCGGTCATTAGTACAGTTTAATATAGAGTCTATAAGTCTCCCTCAGTTTTAATTGTATCCAGAAGTGCATTTTGTCTGGAAAGTGTATGATGTTTCAAACAGATATTTGAACGTTATAATCCTAGGACGTCATGTTTGGCGGGGAATGCTTTCAAGCTGTATTTTTATCGTGAATTCTCTGGGTCACATGACGAGACTTACAGACGATATTGATCATGTTGATATGTTGACTTGATATTCCATGGTGTTTTCAATGTTTTGCCAATGTTTATTCTTCCAGACATTACAGTGGTAGAAATGGAAGGGGACGGAACGCCTTTTTCGGAAACTTTTTCGATATTGGTGAATAATAGACAGCAGCATTTTTCTCATAGAGCTTTGTACCTTTCATTCTCTTTTTGAGGGAATCACGGGATCGAACGTTAAACTAGTCTTTTCTGTCACTATATTCTAGATGTTGACAAGATCTTTTTCAGTTTTATTTTCAAAAGTAATTTTCAAAACGTACTTTTTCAATCTCCTATTTCCAAAAAGGTTTGATTTGGAAAATACAATAAGAGGTCGATGTTTTAATGACGTTCTAGAATTCAGTTTAACAAAGGGTCATAAATACCGTATAGCGGGTAATTTTCGCCAGGTTTTAATTTTCGCGTATTTTCGCGGATGGACTTAAATCGCGAAATTGAATTCCGCAAATATTTTATGAACTCTCAGAATATATATAGGATCTTTGATAATCCGCGAAAATTTAAACGCTTAAATATTTGATATACATTTTCCACTCAAATCCGCGAAATTTTTGACCCGCGAAAATATCCTGCTATACAGTAATAGCTTTGACGTGGTAATTTTTTTCTGCTATATTTTTAAGTGTTTTAGTTGTATCGTGTTTTTTTCATGACAGGAAAAGGGTTGAAAACAACTATTTTACATATCTTTAAGTCATTTACAATTTATTTTTTAAAATGACGTTATTTCTTCGCTTTGTAAACCAACACATGCTCTTAACCTAACAGAAAATGTGCTAAATGTACAATATGTATGCACACATGTACATATCGTATATTATTTTACGTTGTGCAATATGTACTTTTGAAAATTAATTTGTAATCACAAATAGTGACATTGAAAGTTATCTACAACTGATTGAAAGACATGATACTGAAATCAACCTCGTCGTTACATAGCATCTAGAATGCTTCATGTATATGGTCTTTTTTTTATAATGCATGTTATATATTAGACTACACATTTTCATTGGCTATCGTCAGTATTTTTCAAATATTTATTGGTTTCAAATATTACTGAATTTAGTCAAAAATACTACCGAGTCATTAAATTGAACCGCCAATTTAAAGCTGACGCTTATATGAACTTTGATTTTAAAATTGTTGATTTTTTATTATAAGAATCGAAATTACTCGTGAAGGCTATCCTCTACTGCAGTTTTAACATTGGTAAGTACTTTAACCCTTGTTTGCTCTCGAAATAAACTAATGAGATATACAACTACACTAGAGAATAACATGCATAATTTTTTTTCTTAAACTATGCACTAAAATTTTGTTTCACGTAGGGTGCAAAGATATTTTTTGTTATGGAGGAATTTTATCCTCAGGATATTTTTTTCTCTTTCAGAACTGCTTGAATGTAAATTATCATTTGAAATGTTATATACCTAAGGTTATAGTGTCTCAGTGGTATCATTTCGCCATTTTTGAATACTTGTTCATTTAGGTTTTATACATTAAGAAATTTAACATTTGTTTTGATGTTTGGTCTTCAAGTAGTTGCATTGAAGAGCCATGACTTGTCAAAATGGCCAACTATATAACTCAAATGTTCTGCAATTACAGTATTTGCTTCAAAATAAATAAATACTTACGGTTGTGAAACGATTATATAATTTTTGGAGTTGT
Source organism: Modiolus philippinarum (assembly GCA_002080025.1). Classification (NCBI taxonomy): domain Eukaryota; kingdom Metazoa; phylum Mollusca; class Bivalvia; order Mytilida; family Modiolidae; genus Modiolus; species Modiolus philippinarum. The sequence continues at coordinate 71,196 of MJUU01021602.1, forward strand.
ATTCCTTCTTCGATTCCAGTGATTCTACTAGTTTATAATCTTTCTTCATGGTATTTTCTTCATCGTCATCATTTAATGCCCCCATTGCTGTGTCGTAAGATAATTCCCTCCTGCGAAGCGTAAAGATTTAGATTATAAGGTGCAACATGATAAAAAGTGTTACTTATTTTTTTCAAGTTTTTAAGGGAACTAATAATTTTATTATCATTATCAACGATCCTGCATTCATAAGTAAAACAGCATGGATGAAGCGTTGTTCGACACGTTCAAAATCTGGCAATTAATTCTGCTCGGGCCGTCTTGAACTTACTATGAAGTCTGAGAAAAGCTCATTGTTGAAGGCTTCATGGTAGCTTCAAGATGAAGGACAAGAATATGAGCGTTTTTCCATTGTTAGTGTTACCATGCGTTTGTAGACATTTTTTCTCAAGTGCATTTACACAATATCCTTGCATTATTTATTAAAATAATCACTATATGGTTAGTGTCCTGATTGCTAGTATTACCATATTCAAATAGATATGTAAATCACATTTATCATCTCATAAAGAAACAAATTTGGCTGTACAAAGGCTAAAGAGATAAGCAAGACTAAGAGATCATTTTGCTGAACCATGAACAAAATGTTACTTCAAAACCCTTTGCAGAAATTGAAATGTTTACATTATTAATTTAATTTACTGACAATTTAATAGTTGGGTTAAATTTGTATCGCCCTTTTTGGCATTTCTACTATAAAATTCTAAACCTCCAACAATTAGGCTTTGTGTTGGATATATTATTACTGTTTTGAGGGAACCTAAATTTTAGGAGCATGATATTTACATTTACTAATTTAACTGCTTGAAGGCCGGCAACGGCTTGAAAAACCTAAGAATTTAAAATACAGTAAAGCTACAAAGTCATAATTAAAACTATTTCCATGTCTTTTTAGGTTTTTACCAACTTAATCACTTATGCAAACTATATCGATCAGCCCGTCACGTAAGAGCTTCTTCAGATGCGTTACATAGTTTATTGAGTTCGCACCGAAAAAGTTCTTCAGCATCTTACATTCTTTCGAAAAGAAGATTTCATTTTAAATAGTAAACTTATTCATTTTGTTTTTATGTACAGTATACATTTTGTTACAAATTAGTTTAATAAGCTTTCCATCTTTCCAAAAGAGCTCAATTTAGGTGACTACACATACTTCCACATCTGCATCATTCTTTGACCTTGCCTACAGAGATAGTCTATAAACTTATCTGTGTGAAAAACGATAAGACTACTGTTTGATTTCTCATAATAATAAGTACCTTTTGCAGACAAAACTTTGATAATGGCTTTCCATATTAATTGCTTCTTAGTTAAACTTACTGAAGCACGTGACTGTACAGAACTAAACTTTATTGACTCTTCTTTTCATTTGTTTATTGATACATCAGTTTTCTTTTACTTAAAAATTAACTTAATACTCTAACTGGAGACGACTGAATATTTTATTGCAATATGGAAGATATACTTGTTAAATAAAGCAAATCCGCATTCTGGTATTTAGATTAACAAGTTCATCATTTTTGAACGTCATGAAATTATGTTCTTGGGGTTCATTCCGCAGTCACGTGGGTCGGACACTTTTTTTTTTGCGCAAACCGGGCAGACAAAAATAGAACATTGAGTAATACATGTAGCTAAAATTTTCACGATCACATTTTTTTTGTTTGACAATAAATTTGTTCATAGTTTATACATACTCGATGTCGGATGGTACTGTTTCGTCTATGAATTCAGACCCAGGTTCTTCATCAGGTATACATTGGTCACTACTAAATCCCGCGGTAAACAGACCCAACAATACCTGAAAAAATTTAATATGAAATTTTGTCATCCAAGCGTTTAAATACATTATTATTTCAATATGCACAAAGGAATATTCGAAACAAAACAAAAGATAGGGAAAAAATGATAATATTTCGCATGTATTTGTAATAATTTTTGTTGAATTATTTGAAACAATCTAGTTCTTTAGAATTAAAGCCTTAATCGATGACACTTTTGGGACAATTTGATCATTCTTGTTTTGTGGACATGGGTTGTGAAAATGTCAAAAAAGAAGATTGAAAATGAATTCACATTTTTTCTTGAAAACCTGTTTGATCTTCTCTAAATGGGTGTTGTGTCCCGTATTATTGCGCACCCGGTAATACTGCGCACCGTCAATTTCGCTATGATATCGTTCTTAATTAAACAAAGGATGACAAGTAACACTGACCTGATAGTGTGACAAATTGTAGGTCAACACAAAAAAATAAATTCTTCCGCGCATTACGTCACGCTACACTGACTGGTTTTTTTTACGAACCAAAGCTAAGAATACGTTACCCTTCTTAACAAAATATACAATAATTCGAAGTAGATTTAAGAATAAATCCTCAATTTGATTTACTTTGTAGCATAATAATATATCTGATGGATACCAAAAGATCATTCTGAAATCATTCATTTTCTCCACGTTTTAACCTATTTTTTATGAGGTGCGCAGTATCACCGGACATCAGACATTTTGTTTACATCACGGGGTCAGTGTGTTTTCATAGAAATTAAAGTGCAACTGAGAAAAGTTTTCAACAATTGAATATATTCAATGAAAACTTTGATAAATGATTATTTTTGGACACCAGCGTTTTGGTGTTCAAAGGTATTCAGGAAAGCCAGATCCGTGTTAAAGCTTTAGGTGCGCAGTTTAACTGGCCAGCTCTATGGCACGCGGAAGTCATAAAAAACTCGAGAAATATAGTATCTCGTCGAGATACCGGGTTTCTCGGGCGAGATACCAGGTTTCCCGCTCCAAAACCCGTCATCTCGATCGGGATAGAAGGTTTCTCGACGAGATACTAGGTTTCTCGTTCGAGATACTAAGTTTCTCGCCAAAAACCTTCATTTCCGACCGAGATCGAGAGTTGTGTAAAATGCAAAATTTTCTATCTCGATCGTTATACCGAAATTTTGTCGAGATTCACAGTTCTCAATCTCGAAGTGCAAGAATCAAATCTCGTATTGAGAAGAAATCTCGAGATTATTGTTTGGATCACGAGATTTCAATCTCGGTCGTGATTTGTTTAAATTAATCATTACATCTAGGCGAAAATCTCGTTAGAAACGAACTCTCGACCGAGATGAAATGTTGACACGAGATTTTCATCTCATGTCGTGATTGGTTGAAATTAATGAATAAATCTCAGTGAAAAACATACAATCCGATCGAGATGAAGGTTTTACGCCAATTTTTATGCCAAGTTTAGAGCTTTTTAACGAGATACTAGGTTTCTCGTGCGAGATACATATACTAGGTTTATACTTACTAAATAAGTTCAATTAATTTAAGATTATATGTTCTATAACTTATTAAATATTTAGATATTTGATTTGTTTTCATATAATACTTGACAAATGTTAAAATAATGAAACATAGGCTGTGTGTCATATGGTCTGTATATTCTATTTTTTTATTCTTGTTGATAAATGTATATATTCCATCTTGTTTTTGGGAAAGGATATACATAGGCTTTGCCTGTTATCCAATCCCTTTGATTTATTATCAATAAAATATTTGAATTTGAATAAAGTTTAAAATAATGATTTTTTTTTAACCACGCACATTAAATTAAGTCTATATTGACAAATAAGGTTTGTGATAAGGGATTAGATTTGATTTTGTCCCTTATTGACCCAATAGTATATAAAATAAAGGAATTTATATTCCCAGCAAATTTAATTTAGTAAGTGTTAATCAAATAGATATTAATTAAGTTAAAAATAAGTGTATTTATATACCTGGAAAATTTAATTTAGTCAATTTATATCAAACAAGGCTAAAAATAAGGGATTTTATGTACCCGGCATATTTATTTTAGTCTATTTTACCAAATTCATGTACCTGTCATATTTATTTTAGTCAATTTATACCAAAGTAGGCTTAAAATAAGGGAATTCATGTACCGGAATATTTATTTTAGTCAATTTTTACCAAATTCATGTACCCGGAATATTTCTTTTAGTCAATTTTTACAAAACAAAGCTGAAAATAAGGGCATTTATGTACCAAGCATATTTATTTTAGTTAATTTTTACCAAATTCATGTACCTGTCATATTTATTTTAGTCAATTTTACCAAACAAAGCCTATATATCTTATAATAAGGGAATTTATGTACCCTTCATATTTATTTTAGTCAATTTTTACTAAAGTAAGCTTAAATTAAGGGAATATATGTACCCGACATATTTATTTTAGTCAATTTTTACCAAACAAAGATTAAATTAAGGGAATTTATATACCTTGCATATATATTTTAGTCAATTTTTACCAAAGAAAGCTGAAAATAAGGGAATTTATGTACCCAGCATATTTATTATAGTCAATATTTACCAAATTCATGTACCCGGAATATTTTTTTAGTCAGTTTTTACCAAACAAAGCTTACAATTAGGGAATTTATGTACCCGGCATATTTATTTTAGTCAATTTTTACCAAACAAAGCTTAAATTAAGGGAATTTATGTACCTGGCATATATATTTTAGTCAATTTTTACCTAAAAAAAGCTGAAAATAAGGGAATTTATGTACCCAGCATATTTATATTAGTCAATTTTTACCAAACTCATGTACCCGGCATATTTATTTTAGTCAATTTATACCAAACAAAGCTGAAAATATGGGAAGATATGTACGCGGCATATTTTTTTTAGTCAATTTTACCAAATTCATGTAGCCGTCATATTTATTTTAGTCAGTTTATACCAAAGTAAGCTTAAAATAAGGAAATTTATGTACACGGCATATTTATTTTAGTCAATTTTTACCAAAGTATGCTTAAAATAAGGGAATATATGTACCCAGCATATTTATTTTAGGCAATTTTTACCAAACAAAGCTTAGAATAAGGGAATTTATGTACCCTACATATTTATTTTAGTCAATTTTTACCAAATTCATGTACCCGGCATATTTATTTTAGTCAATTTATACCAAACAAAGCTGAAAATATGGGAAGATATGTACGCGGCATATTTTTATTTTTGTCATTTTTTTACAAAACAAAGCTGAAAATAAGGGCATTTATGTACCCGTCATATTTATTTTAGTCAATTTTTACCAAAGTAAGCTTTAAAAAAGGGAATTTATGTACCCGGCATATTTTTTTAGTCAATTTTTACCAAACACAGCTTAAAATAAGGGAATTTATATACATGGCATACATAATTTTGAAATTATTTACATAAATATACTTTAAAATAAGGGATGTTTTATACAGCCAAGGACTTACAGAATATAAAGTAAGGGAATGTATATATCTGGCACATTTTATTGGTTCATATTATAAAATCATGCTGAAACTGAACCTGTGTTATTATTAAATAAATGAATATCGAACTGAAAATAATTATAGAATTTATTTATCAAAATTATATTTTGGGTCCGAAAAAGTCGCAATAGTAAGATGATATTTTATTTAAAAGGAATATTTGAATCAATTTGCGTATTACCGAAATTTGCAACCTTCCTGTCCCGCAAGATTTTCCGATCAGCTGGTTTAGCTTTCTACTAAGGGCTACGTTCCACATTAGTGCGAATGAAATCCGTTTAGAATCTATATCCTGACCGAATTAAGATAATTGACACGAGGCTAAAACTTAGCAATAAATCTGAACGCATAAGTCATTGATTTGGGTGAAATACATGAAATCCCGATCGAGTAAGGGGGTTTACGTAATAAAATCTCGTAAGGAACGAAATCTCGACCGAGATGAAAGTTTTTGACACGAGATTTTCATTTCGTGTTTTGATTGGTTACTTTGATAATTACATCACATCGAGATAGATAGTTTACGGGATGAAGTCTCGTACGAAATAGAATCTCTACCGAGATGAAAGGTTTTGACACGAGATTTTCATCTCGTGTCATGATTGGCTAAAAATAATTATTGCATCTCGGTGAAAACTTACAATCTCGATCGAAATAGAGAGTTTTACGCGAGTTAGAAGGTTTCTAGGTGCCGAGATAAAAGGTTTTTAACGAGATACTAGGTATCTCGTGCGAGATACTGGGTTTCTTGTGCGAGATTTCAATGTTGGCGAAAAGCCTTTAATCTCGATCCCGATCGAGATGATGGGTTTTTAAGCGAGAAACCTGGTATCTCGTGCGAGAAACCAGGTATCTCGTCGAGATACTATATTTCTCCAATTTTTGTGAATTTCGCGTGCCATACAACTCTGTATACTCGAAAGTAAAATAATCAGAGAAGTATAATGAAATTGCTTATAAAGATAAGACCAGTTACACTTAACATTTCATTGAAATATACTTTCGGCGAACAAAATTCAACGACATAAAGTTATTCAGTGATTTATTGACAAACAATCTTTGAAAAAAAAAACGCAAAAACTCCGAAAATTTTTTTTTCTAATTAAAAAATAGAAAGATCACGCTCGTCTTTTTGTATTTTGTTATTGCTTAGAAAGTTGATAATTATTCTTACTGTTGCACCTTCAGCAACAAAGATTTTAAATATTCGTATTTTCAATGCTCAAATCTATAAATGCATGAAACTATAATAAGAAAGCCTAACCCAAGTCAACTGATATGTCCATATCAATTCTGCAAAATATCTCAGTGAGCGTTTCTTGTATTGTCGGTTTTTTTTATAAATACAACAATGGTTACAAATAAATCATTTTATATGATTTTTTATCTATTGGATTAACAGTACTGCTGGTTGACTGTAAGTCCCCGAGGGTATTCACCAGTCCCATAGTCAGTACTTCGGTGCTGATCCGAAAGCCGATTCTATTTGGAACCTTACAATATCTATATTTTGTAAATTTTGTTGAAAACTAAGGAGTATCTCCCTCATGTAAAGCTCTGTCCTTAGCTTATTTTGGCTTTACATTTACATCACATTGGTTATTTGTTCTGTTTGTTGAGTTTTTGGTCTTCCAAACGTTTATATTATATGTGCACTGAAGAGACATAAGTTGTCGAAATGCGCATATGCAGAATTTAAATTAACAGTAACTTCGGTAATTAGTCATTTAAGACAGTTTTAAAGTATGCAAAATTATTTCGTTGTCATCCCCTTACAACATTTTCATTTTAAAGTACCAACATTCGCTTTTTTTTTTTTTTTTTTTTTTTTTTGTTGAAAGTACAATTTTAATTTTGGGAAGGATCTATTCGTAAGTAGTTAATAAAAATACAGTACAAAAATACAATATGACCAATTTCATAAGCGAAACCGTTCAGAATTTTTATTATGTGTTTTATTTTAAGCAGAGCCTCAAGTCAATTTCATTTAAAAAAAAATTGTTTTATTATACATGTTAAAGATATAACTGATACATAATTTAACCATAAGTAGAATAAATTAGTGGAAATTAAATTTGAAAATATTACAAAATTATTGTAAATCAACTTACCACTAGTTGCACGAATTTCAGCATTGCCATCGTTTGTCTACCTGCTACCGTAGCTGATGTTCTGAACACTGTTTCTACATCACATTTATACTAACTCTTGATTTTTTGATTGGATAAACAGCCTCCAACCAAATCGCTGCTTAAATGTTTAATTTCATGTCGCGAGCCATTGAACAATATCAATTTCCTTAGTATCCGTATTTAATTCAAGAAGGCGTGGAATATTGAACCGATGTCCTTATACCTCATCTTTAATAGTTGACTCCATTTGAATAGCAATTACCAAAATGACTTGCTTGATATACATTTTCTTTATATAAACATAAATCCAATGTTTATAGCCTTTTTTGTATTTTCTTTAAAATAAAACATTACCTTCATTCGTAGGCAGGATTGCGCCACTGTTCTTGTATATCATTTCAAATTCTTACTTTTCGTTTCAATTAATTTTCATATTTTAAGCTGTTCAATGTTCTATGTATACGAATTTGATAAACAAAATGTTTGGATTAAATGAAAGTTAATGTAACACCCTTTTATTACAATAAAGTAAGGCAGTTTACGACCTTTTTCTAATCTGTAGATACAAAAACATACCCTCCTTGCAAAAAACTGGATAAATGACTTTTTTATATTAATTCCTTTCAAACAAGCCCTTTTTTTTATTTGCTCATTATTTCAAACCTAAAGGCTTCATGTCGACTTCAAGATGAAAAACAACAATAAATGTATTGTTCAATTTCTTCGTTCTCAAATATATTTGTAGCGAATCTTTTTATTGTTGATATAAATTATCAGTTGTAATAAAATGTTAAAAATAATACCGTTTAAGTCTGTAAATGTTTATTTTATTATAATTTTTTTAATGCAGGAATATGTGGGACTTCCAATATTGCAACTTTCAATTTTCCGATGTTTATCGTCAATTGAATACTGTCTCATAATTCTTCAATGCAGATCAAATGAAACATTTGGTATTTAGTTATTTGTTACCACTGGGTCGATGCCTCTGCTGGTGGGCTGTTAGTCCCCGAGGGTATTCACCAGCCTAGTTGTCAGTACTTCGGTGCTGATCCGAAAGTCGATCTTATTTGGAACCTTACAATATCTAATTTTTGTAGATTTTGTTGAAACTAAGGAGTATCTCCCTCATGCAAAGCTCTGTCCTTAGCGGATTTTGGCTTTCTATTTAGATCATATTTGGTAATTTGTTCTCTATCAGTTTTTAAACATCTTTGACTTTATGGTCTTCCAAACGTTTAGATTTTATCTGCACTGAAGAGACATAAGTTGTCGAAATGCGCATATACAGAATCAAAATTCACAGTAACTTCGGTATTTAGTTATTTGGAAACTTATGAACCAAATTTTCTGTAAAAGCTGATAGAGAACAAATTACCAAAAGGATCTAAATAGAGAGCCAAAATCAGTTAAAGACAGAGCTAGGCAAGTGGGAGATACTTCATAATTTCAAACAAAATTTTCTTGAATTTAGATATAACAAGTTTGTAAGTAAAATTTTGAATTAAGCACCCTTCTCCAAAACTTTAAGGGGATATATTCAGGATAAAAAAAATATAAAACTGTTAGAGTGAAGTCATGTGTATATGTCCCAACAGCCCAAAACAGAAGACAATTCAAATAAATTCAACTTAAAGTGTACAATATTAGGCCGTTTTGCTCGCAATTGCATGCAGAATTGGAATTTCCATTTTAACTTTCTATCGTTTCTTTTGTACAATGTTGATGTTATATAGTTTTAGCTATTTGGAAGTTTGTTTTTAGCAATTTAAGACCCAATAAAGTCTCATAAAATGTTAGAATTACACCCCTTTCCATTAATATTCGACACTTTATATCTCATTTCATACAGCCATGGATGCTTTGAATATTTTCTATGGATAAACTGTAACCGAAAAGAGATTTTATTTGAAAACTTGCAATATCTAGATTTAAGAAAATTTTGTTTTAACCTAGAGAGTATCTTTCTCTTGCTTAGCTCTGTCCTCAGCTGATTTTTGCTTTCCATTTTAGATCCTATTAGTAATTTGTTCTCTATGAAATTCTAAAAAACATTTCGGTGTATGGATTTCCAAATATTTTTATTTGATCAGCATTGAATAGACATAAGTTGTCGAAACGCGCATATGCAGAAACTTAATTCACAGTACCTTCGGGAATTTGTTATTTATCTGAAACGTATTTCAAACACCAAATATAAACACATGAAATTAAAAAAACATGGGGGATAAGAGTATTAAGAAGTGTATCTCTTGTTGTAAAAGAAAACCGTTGCCCTGGCCCTATAGTTCAGTTAAAAGGACAGTTTAAGTGTTAAGGCTCTTCCGTTGGTATTGCTCATCAACAATTCAGTCAAGACAACCAGTTTCTACTGACAGCTTACTAGTCATTTGTGGCCAAAATAAATATGCTTTTTTAAGTACACCCCAAAGACTAATAACAATAATACTTTTCTGAAAGGTAAGTAGGCTTACCTACTTTACAAATTAAGTTAAAGTTGTCACTAGTATTTTTAATAGTAATTTGTAGAACTTTTAACATTTCGATAAAGAATTTTGATGATAAGCTTAAATAGTATGAAGGTGGAGTATACTTAGCAGTTCTTCCACTATATAGCTGAAATATCGCTGAAGTTGGCGTAAAACATCAATCAATCAATATAACTTATAACAATCTTTTTTTTCAGATATAAAGTTCCTGTTTGAAATATGTACAATTCAACTTTTAATTAAAAAAGTTTCTTACACATAATTTGGCTACTTTATGGGTTTTTTCAAACTTCTTTATTCAATTCGCACTTAGGAAACAAAAGTTGCCAAATTGACCATTTCCAAAAATTATATTAAGAGCAACTTCGGTATCCTCAATACCGATTTCAAAGCATTTTATTCCTAACATGGCGAGCAACATTTTTCTAAAATCATGAATCTCTCTATAAAATTAACATCTGAATAATGTTGAAAACATTCCAGTAAATTCTTGGCTCTGTTTAAACAAAATAAAATGGTTTCTTTTATTTCCTTTAAATTGTAACTGACGTACCTAATACAGATATAAAAAAGGAAACATTTAAAAACTAATAAAATGTATATCAGCATTTCGTCGTCAAGGATTGAGAATATATATTTTTGTAATAATATGTATATATCGGCTGCAAATATTTTCTTATGAATATATCATTATTATTCTGTTGTAATGGATTTTAATAGTTTTTGTAAATATTTGGGTCAATTCACAAATCTAAGGAAATGTTTGCCACTTGCTATAGTGGAGAGTTAAAAATGGTAGGAATATTATAAAACGCTATCTTGTGTGTGTTCGTTGTTTCAACAGTTTCATACCCTTCCGGAGCACCTGATGTCACTCTCAGTTTCACTGGAGTTCACACTGTAAGTGCCTTTGTTCTGAATGTTGTGGTTTCTGGTTCTGTGCTTTGTGTCTGTCTGGCGTCATTGTTTTTGTGTCTAACGTCATTGTTTTCTGTGTTCTCGTTTTTGCCCTGTCTTTGGACTTCGATTTTTGTGAATTTCACCCCTTTGTTGCTTCGGTGTTCTACTGCCGTTGTTTCATAATTCGCCGTTTCAGAAACTGATGAATTATAGGTACCGTGATTGTATTTCATATTTTGGTGAAAGAACAATCAATTTTCAAACAATGACGTCACGTTATTTAAGTTCTGGTATGGTAAATAGTTCTTGACAAATAAACATATTTTGATGTACGCTATACCCACAATACTTTACTTTCTGAACCGGCGAATTAAGGGTTATTTTGATTATATCGGAAAGACTGCATCTTTTTTGTATTTATCATATATACCACGCGCATTGCTTATCGACATTTATAAGAGATAAAACTGATGATTTCAATTCGAGTTTTGAATCATTAAACACTGGACTTTTAGAAAGAATATCCAAAGCATTTAATTATTATCGAGTCAATTATGACAAACATAACTTTATACTAAACAAATGAAGGGATATGGAGTAAATGTACATGGGACAAAATCCCCATAAATACGTGCTAAGATTAAGCAAATGGAACAACGCTTTGATTTTTGTTCTTCATCTTGAAGTCACTATGAGGCCTTCAACAAAGAGCAAACGCTCTTACCTCACAGTAAGTTCAAGACAGCCCTAAGCACCGGTTTAAGCGGAATTCACTTGCTGAATGTCAAACAACGCCACATCCATCCCCTTTATTTCCCTATTTTTGATGGATCCGGGGTTGTCAACAAGCATAACATATCGGGCGAAGTACTCTTACAAACATTGTCATCCATTGCCCGAGAAAGGGACAAATGAATAGACAATACAACATATAAACGATCACATGGCACTCATCGAGTTGTTTGTAAGAAAACTTGTACTTTATGCTAGTACGTATTAATAAGGGGGTCTAAACAAATTTTGTCTTATTGAAAAAAAAGTTCTTTATAGCCATCAGTTGCTTATCGCGATTTTGACAGGCTTAAAACAATATTGTTAAGATAGTGTAAGAATTTAAGTTGGTTTTCAAGATAATTGATTTCAAAAACGATCAAGACGTATACGATAGTTTCAGATCAAATAAGATGCACTTGTTTATTGCGTTCAAGAACGACCCCCGATTGATCTGTTCAATCGGGACTAACTTTACACATCTTGATCGCTCTTGAATGCAGTTATCATGGTTGATCTTGATAAACTGAACAATTTTTAATTGTCTTTGAAAGCAATTATACTGAAATACAATTGAATATCTTAACAAAATTGCGTTAAACCTGTCAAGATCGTAATAAGATCAAAATGGCGAATCAAGATCATAATATATCTGCTAGTGCTCGCAAACAGGTAACTACCAAGGGAATTCTAGTCCTTGTTTTTACGGAAATGTTAAAAATGCTAGAAACTAATTGAATATCCAGAACAAATGGGACTTAATTCTTCACACAATAAGAGATATCGACAAGATGTCCCACCTGCATTCGTTAAATTAGCTTAAAGATCTAGCGACCTTCAAAAGTAGTTTGAAAGATGGGTCAAAGGGTGCTCGCTGCTAATCTGCCGGTCAGCTCAATGACCTTAGTCTTCTGGTAAAATAGTGTTGCACTACGGAAGAGAAATAAAAAAAAGGATTAATACCATAATACTACAATTTTTTTTTAATCAGCAACGGTCTTTGAATTATACATTTGATTCTTCATTTTGGTTAATCATGATGAAGCGTGGTGTGTAACGTGGAAAAATCAAATGTTTTGACAGAATGTATTCAAAAATGAACAGGAATTAAAAATGATTATTTATTGCAATTATTCTCGCCAATGGCCATTTATTTAACAAGCATGCAATATTATAAAAAGGATTGTTCGAGAATTAAAAATGTGTCCGAGCTTTAAGGTTTGATAATTTTATAATAGTTTGATCATTGGCACAGACGTTTTGCATCCGTTTTGTACAGACACTCTTGTGATAAAAAATAGTTGCAAGTCTCTAACAACTCGTATAGGCTTACGACTAATAATTTCCGCAACTTTTTTTCGGAGAGATGACCAATGCGACTAACCTATTCATTCTGGTATCGATAATGACTTGACTATTTCTTAAATGTTTTATTTATGCACCGCGACCCCTAGACGCTATGCTATCGGTTGTTTTAACCTGGAGATTGGGTTTTGTTTCCTTGACATTTAATCCATTTTCTTTCTTTTTCATGCACTAAAATATGTCACAGATAAAACATCGCTGATGATCTATATTTATGCTATGCAATGCTTAGAAAGCCTTATTCAGACAAAATCATATATAAAAATATTAACGGAACAACCGACATTTATGGTTCTTTTCATAAATATTGACTGGGGCAATTGTTTCGGAAAAAAGTAGAAATGATCCGATAAATTCGTGATATAATTATGGCAACAGAACTATTACTCAGCAACAAGAATCTGCTTCATGTACTTTCATGCAAAATTTCTTCTCTCTAAAGAGATTAAGTATCTACTATGACTGCAGTAATCGTGAACTTCTAAGAATTAATAAATAACTACTTGTTTGTCAGTGAAGCAAGAAAATGAAATATAAAAATGCAACAACAAAACACTAACAAAAACAAAATAAAACAAACAAGCAAAAAACAAAACCAAAATACAAAAACTGAAAAGAAATTGTGATCATGTCCAAAATGGACATTTTATGATTTTTTTTTCAAAATATACATAATTTAATTGATTGATAATGATATTGTTCATGTATTAATTTTAAATCTTTTTTTTATTATTGCATTAAAGTATGAAGTGTATTCTAGATATATCTAAAATATAGCTAAAAAGGGAATACTTTCATATATTGATGTTCCTTGGAGTTCAAGATAAGGATCACAATCTCATACGAAATATCAGGGATTCTGCTTTAACGATTAACTATGAAGTTGGACACTTTGACAAAACAAGATAGACAGAGCAATCAGAGAGTTCGTCAACTAGTTTTACATCAAAATAAAAATACTATTTTGACAACGTATATTTACGTCAATAAGGGAAATTGGATATGTCTTTATGTTCTCTTAACAAACCATCTACCCGTTTAATTTTATTATTTCCTCATAGATTTCACGCACTGTGGCCCAATACTCATCATTTTCATCTTTTTAGTGTCGATTTAATGCAGGATACATGGACAAAAGGTTAATGTTTGTATAACTTGTTTTTTATTAGCACTCTCCTAGTGATTAGAAAATATTTTGAAAAAGTATACATTTTACATATATTTCCTCAATTATCCTTTTTAAAAAATGAATTTTAATTTTATCAAACGTTTTTTCCGCATTTATATTTATACAAATGTAACAATGAAATATAGTAATTTAGTTAACATTTCCTTAACATAAATATATGAAATATTTTACGAAAGGATATGGAGTAAATGAACATGAGACCATAACACATATGTTAATTCCAACTGCAATAATTTTAATGAGCTGTATGGTCATTTCGGAAATTAATTCCTCATCAGCACTACTAGACCCTAAACAAAGGAAATCCATAATTTCAAAAAATGTTAAAAATGCATAAAACCAAGTTCTATGGTGGATGACTTGTAATTTTTAAATATAGTTTTAGTTTAAATTTTAAAGAATGATTTAAAAATTGAATAAATAGCTGAATGTGACTTATTAAAAGAAATTTGAAAAATACAAAAAAAACAAACAAACAAACGGAAAACAACCAAAAACAGACCAGAATTTTTAAAGATACGTGATAAAACAGAGAAACAAATAAAATATTAAGAAACAAGCGAAACCAATATTTCAAAACAAAGAAAATAAAATGTCTGTTTCACCTTATTTACATGTATACTCTTAAGGTAGTTCGAGCCTTATAATAATATCGAACAGATTTTTTTTATTTTAAGATATTTTGTAGGTCTTAGTCCATTGTTTCAAAAAAAATAAATAAAAATGATATGTCACCGATCATCTTTTCCTGTTATCAGGCTTGCCAAATTCAGTATTTTTCAGTGATATTTACAAAAATATATAGGGAATTGTGAAAACATGCGTATTGTTTAGCTTTCATATGAAATAAACATCAGATAGATTTTTTTATTTTTTTTGATATTTCAAAGGTATACACTTCAGCTGTATGTTGAGCTTAAAAAATATATGTCACTGTTTGATTAAGAGAGATATTTTATATAATTTACGAAATACACAATATTTACGGGAAAAGGTAGCTAATTCGCGAGAAAGTGTGTGCCAATCTATTATGACGTCACAATGAAAAGTCAAATATGGAATATTCCGGCTTGAAAATTAAGTCAATTCCGCATCCGACTTGTGTTTCGCAAATGCGCCAATCGAATGTGCCGTGTGTTAGTGTCGATCTACCTTAAGATGATAGAAATATAACTTTATAACTTTATGCCGTATTTATTTTGCATATTGAAAAGAATATTTTAAACGATACATTACATATGTTCAGTATGGTATGCTACAAAACAAATAAAGAAGGAAGAGAAGAAAAGATAACGAGCAAAGGACACTGATTAAACTCTGCATAATACATGCTTAGAAAGAATTATGAGGATATAAAAGATCTCAAATAAATTAAAAGTTCGGAAGAGGATTAAAAATATTGAATGTGCGTTCAGGATATGATAAAAGCATTAAATTTTCTTCTTGATAATATTTTTGTTCGTTTCGGTGATACAGTCTATCGGCAAAAAATAGGTATTCCTATGGGTACCAACTGTGCACCTCTCATAGCAGATTTATTTCTTTATTGTTACGAGTCAAATTTCATGGCAAAAATTCAAAAAGACTCTTCTAAACAGCAAATAGTGGATAAATTTAACAATACATATAGATATATGGACGATATTTTGACTTTAAATAATTCTGAATTTTCTAAATTTACAGATGAAATTTATCCTGCAGAACTTACTTTGAATAAATAGAATAGCAGCAGTGATTATACTCCTTTTCTTGATCGTGATATATCAATTAATCAAGGAAAGTTAAACACTAAGGTTTATGATAAAAGAGATGATTTCTCCTTCCCTATAGTCAATTTTCCCCATCTCGACGGCGATGTTCCGTTAGACCCTTCTTACGGGGTCTATACATTTCACAACTTGTTCGATATGCACGAGTATGTAGTGATGTTTCTGACTTCAACGACCGAAATCTTTGCCTCACTGAAAAACTTCTGCATCAAGGGTTTAGATATCATAAATTGATAAAAACATTCTCTAAATTTTATTATAGATATATTGACTTTTTAAGAAAATTTGGTCTTACATGCAGGGCTCTTATACATCAGGGCATTTCACATCCAAACTTCTATGGCTATATCATTTACAAGGCACATAAATTAGGAGATAACCATACTGTATTTCAGGATCTGAGGGGGTAAATCGTAGATTTTACTGTCGCAAACTGAGTTTTCCGGCGACGCGTTAGCGGAGCCAGAAAACGGATGTTTGCGACAGTAAAATCTTAGATTTACCCCTGAAGATCCTAAAATACAGTTTGGTTATCTCCATTCTAATGCAAATCCCCCAAAAAATCATTTAAAAACGATTTAAAATCACAGGAAGTTCGGTATGCGTCTGCGCAATTACGTTGCTATTGGTTCCGACGGTAAATCGTGGATTTTACCCCCTCAAAAATCTGACACTAACCAATCAAAATTAGCGTTACAAACATAAGTGCATTAGAATTCAAAAGTTGTCCTTCAAAACTTATTAATCCGTTGAACAATCTTATTCATAAAGGATATAAATACAGCATTGTTGTTAAATCTGTACTTCTGGTTTTTGTTGGCAAAAATATTGATCATCTCTTAAATGCTTTACACCATAACTAAATTTAAACAATTTTTCATATTGGCAATATTTGGCATTGCAAGATATCATGTTCTTCTTTCATAATTGATGATGTTGTTATACCAAATCTATTTAGAAGTATTTCAATTGAAGTTTCATATGTAAGAAGGCTTGATATCATAGTCAACGGAATTATGCCCTTAGCTAGCTGTCAGTAACTGCGAGCATTTGTCCGGACAGTACCTGTGTGTATTGCCTTCATGTTTTATGTACTTCATTGTAAGGGTACTCGTCTTGATAAGTTTGACTTTTTTCTAGTTTGATTTTTGTGTATTTATTTTTTAGCCATTCACCACACAAATGGGGAGAGTTTGGATTCAAGAAAACGAGTTAAACCCCACCACATTTTTTGCGCCTGTCCCAAGTCAGGAATATGTTGGTCATCGGCCTGTACTTGTCTCCTTATAACATTTTAGTTTCTTGATATTTGGGTTATTGGATGTGGTTTGTTTCCATTGATTCATTCACTTTTTTTACCGTTTTGAGGCCATTTAGGGCTTGCTATATGGTGTGAGGTTCCTGACTGTGTTGACCGTACGGTGACCCCTAGATGCTTTGTTTTGGGTCGTTTTAACCTGGATATGGGATGTTGTCTTCTTGACATTTACCCCATTCCCTTTCTTTTTTATATGTTTTTATTATTTAGATGCATATTCTCTGTATCAAAAACATAAAAGAGTTGATTTTCATGTCGATGATCATTGATTACACAAGATTAGACCGAAAAATCAGGGGTTTCTGCAATTACGATCAACCACGATGTTGCGGACTTTCAGCAGACAAGAGAGAGTGTAGTCAACAATATTTTTATCAAAATAAAAACTACGTACTTAATGTGAGCATTTCCGACAACATAATTATATCAGCGTCACCGGAGAATAAATCTGATGTCAATTTGTTCACTTAACAAACCATCTACCCGTTTAATTTTATTATTTCCGCATAGATTTCACGGACCGTGGTTCAATACACATCATTTTTGCGGTAATAGTTTCGATTTCAAGTATGATACAACAACAAAGGGTTAATGTTCTGTAATATTTATTTTATTGACTTATATGGTGATCGCCTGGTGATTTAAATGTTTTGGAGAAGAAAATATATACATTTAACATATATTTCCTTAATTATAGATTCCCATGGTCTGTTTGAGAGTATTCATTTTTCTTTTCTCATACCGCATTACTGTTTTCTATTTTAAAGAATTAAAAAAATGGGTTACAGATTTGTAGTTCGGTAAATATTTACTACTGATCTGCTGCGATTTCCTTAACATAAATAAATGATTTTTTTTTAATCTTTTTCCAATTTGAATTTTAATAATTTTGATCTAATTGAGAATGACTTGTTTTTTACTGTAAACATAATTTATTTAAAAAAGATGCAAGATTACAAGCGAAAAACAAAAACAAATGGAAAAGAATTAAATCGACGACAGAAATATATCTCCTTGTGAAAAATAAAATTCGTACATGTTTGGATATCTAGAAAATCTTTATTAAAAATAAATTTACTTATTGTATATGTTAAGAAATTAAAAAACGGTGACAAAAGCAATCGCCCGACTCAATACAAAGCTACAAAGACACAAGCAAATTTTTCACCTTAGTCCTCGGTTAATTACTATACGTCCAACCACATTTCAAACTAAAATCAATTATGCTGCGAAGCAGTTCGTAGCAAAACTCACAATATAGGGGAAATACATCAACATGTAAAAGATTAAAATGTCTTAAAACAACAAAAAAGTTATACAAAGTTTTCAAGTACGTCCGCATTTAATGCCTTCAAAGAGATAAATAAATGATCAGCTTTTTTCTGTTCAAACTCTTGCGGGTCAATACTTTTATCATGCCTCATAGGAAAATAACAAAACCATGAATATTTTCCCAAAGCATAAACAGAAATAATTTGATTTCGATTTTATTAGAGCATGACAGTAGCATACCAAAGAAACGAGTACAAGATAACATAAGCCAAAGTCTAGAGACAAGGCAAAAACCAGGACACCAGAGGACGGACAACTAAGGACACTATATACCAACAAGACACACAGACAGCACTAATACAAAACTAAAGCATTATCAGTATGAACCAAAAACACAGAGTGACAACAGGTGCTCCTGAAGGGTGAGCTTGTCCTGCTCTGTTAACATAACCCTTCGTACTGTCAATGGGTCAGTCCAGAGTCAATTCCAAATAGGTAATGCCAAATCCGGGAATACATGAATTTAGCTGAAAATGTCTGTTATTTGTGAAACCGGATTTCGTATCTATATATGATGTCATGGTGACAGCCATATAATTTCTTAAGGGATGAACGTAACAAAGGCTGAACATATCTTTAGCAGTTTCAGTGATAGTGCTTTTGACAAAATCAACGTATGAGCTGTACAGTAACAAATCAACTGTGAATAAATACATTCCGTGCACTAGAGAGGTAGGCTGCTGCAAAGAAAAAGGGTTGTTCACAATTGGGAAGTCAAAATCATCAGGTTTGTCACATAGCCTAGATTTCAGACATTTATGTTCATCAATGTATAACAAAACGTCAAGGTATGAAGCAGAATTTGGTTGCTTCTTTCATTTCAAGTTCATTGGGGTAAATCCGATGTAGATCTAGGATTATTAAGAGAAAGTACACCATCTATATATCTGAAGCTGAAATTAATGACTGGGCTAGTTGTTTTTGTTTGTGCCATGTGAGTCCTTGTAAAACCTTACTTCATATGAATAAAGGAAAAGTTCTACTAAAAGTGGAACACAATTCGTTCCCATAGGAATCCCTATTGTCTAAAGCAACACATTACCTCAACATTCAACGATAACGTTTTCTCTCGAAATCTGAAGCATCTTATTACGTCATTTTCACTGTATTTCCTGGTTCTTAACAAAATAGGATTTATTTATCCTATAACCAAAAAGGAATACCTGCGTTCTCCGTTTTTGGTGTAGAAGCATTGATGTGTCAGATGAGAAATTATCGATTTTAGTTTATCATGTAGAAGTGTTGTATAAAGAGTAGAAAAATCAAAAGCAATAGGCGAGACTATTTGACGGGAGCTGTTCAAGAAGATCTTTGGAATGTTTAAGAATTCACATCTGATTCAGGCCGTTTGGTTTTTTCACAATCGCTTTTTGGACCACCACTCACTGTGGTCAATAAAATTGTCAGAAGTTTTGATAAGGGTGTATCTTTTGTCTTATTTATTTTTTATGTGTTTTTCCCTGTCAGATTCTGACAAGTAATAGCAATTTTCGGTTATTCCTGTTATGTCCCTTTTTTTCATTTAGTAGTGCACCTGACGGATCCTGCAATGAATCTCAAATTGAAGGGATTCTTTTGAAGCTTAGGTACCCAGTAAATACCAGGTTGTTGAAGAATTTGTATTTTACAATAGGCCTAAATGCTTATTCAGGCATAAATATAATGTTTCTTGCCTTTTGTATGAATTCCGATTTAATATAAATTCTGTTGTATGGTTGCAACCATGGTTTGTCAAACGGTAAATCCTGATTTGTCAGATGTTTTTCGACCACGACAAATACTAAAATTATGGATATTAGTATCCAATGGTAAAATGACATGGATGACGTTTTTTATTGGAAAAGTTGATCAGTCACATTCTTCAACAATACAAATGACACTTACAATGTCAGAATTTTTTTTTAATATTGTGACATTTAGAAAAGCAATGCATTCACTTGGAGCTTTTGCCATTAATGACCAATTTTAGAACTGCTTCAAGGTAACACATAGCTGTGACATAGTTATTATAACCACTGTTTTATTTCCATTTGTAATTTGTATCCAATTCTTGAGTAGTAATTTGTGTGACTGCTCAAGGTTTTTGTTGATAAAGACCTGCTTCCAACTTAACTTAAAGAGGTTTTATTATATGACTGATTATTCTGTTTAAATTTCATTGGCTAAAGTCTTAGCAACCACTTTTGACAAAACATTATAATCACCTATGAAAAGTAGGTCAGGTTAATATCACATTCCAACAGCTGGCAATGTGCCAATACTATATTTAGCATAGGATATCGTAAGTTTCCAATAGCTGGCAAGGAGCCAAAGGTATATTTAGCTCAGGTAAATGTCAAGTTTTAATAGTTTGTATCTCTGAAGCTACACAGATTCACATTTAATGTCAAAATTTTATTTTTGTCGTGTCTTATACTTGGAGAAAAGATGTATTAACATTAGCTAAATCATTTCTTATATATAAATTAGAATTCAAAGAAACAAAAAATATGCAAATAAAATATGTCATATAATAAAACAATGAATGACTTCCATTTCAATTAATATAAGGATCTATCATTCCAAGAGGAATGATATTTACCTCGGCTAAAGCCTCGGTAAATATCATTTCTCTTGGAATGATAGATCCTTATATTAACCTCAATGGAAGTCATTAATTGTATATTTGTATTGTCCAACATGTATATAGTTTAATGTCAGTAGCCATATATTCATAATGGCAAAAATTGTATGGAAATAATAAAAATGTGAACAAATGTTTCAATGCCTTTCAATACTTTCTGATAGAGTGACGGGTGCCTCTAGCGAAGCAGGATATGTTTACCCTTCCGGAGCACCTGGTGTCACTCTCGGTTTTTTATTGGAGTTCACACTATGAATGCCTTAGTTCTGAATGTCGTCTTTTTATTTCCGTGTTCTGTGGCTTTCTCATGTCCTTGTTTTGGAATTTGTTTTTCTCTGTTCCCGTTTTTGGCATGTCTATGGACTTTTGATTTTTGTGATCATCACTTTCCTTGTTCCTTCGGTATTCTTCTGTCGTTGTGTTTAATGCTTATGCAACATTTATATAACGGAGGTTTTGATTGGTCCAAACTTACCGTCAATTCCACCATCTACACACCTGGGACAAAGAAGGTTCACTGTTTAGTCTGGTTCCTAAATACTGTTACAAAATAGAACATGAAATCGATAAATTGCATTAGAATAGCTTGATTTGATGGTCAAAATATCCGCTTACAGGCTTCGCTACGCGTCGCCTGTAAACTGCATTTTGACCGTCAAATCTACGGTTGACGCCCTCGAGTATTCAAATAATGTACTGCTATTGCTTAATTAGAAGGCACTTGACTTGAATGTAATCTGGCATTTACAGAAATTAATTTGACTTTTAGATTCTCAGAATGGCCAAATTTGAAACAATAATTGCCGAAATATTAGAAAATTCGAAATAAAAAATCAAGAAATAGTTAATCACAAAATGATCTTTTAATCTAAATAATGCGTTAATTAGTATTTTACAAAAGGATAAGGAGTAAATGAACATGAGACAATAACACATATGTCAACTCCAACTGCATTAATTTTAATGAGCTGTATGGCCATTTCGGAAATTTATTCCTCATCAGCAGCACTAGAACCAAAAAAAGGAAATCCATAATTTCAAAAAAGATATAAAATGCATAAAACCAAACGAAATCCGAATAATCAGTAATATCAAATATAGCTAAGGACAATACTACGATGGAGGGAGTTTATCCTTGGGTTTTAGAATTTACATAAATTTAGATAATAGTAATTGAACAAAGTGTACACGTGAGATATTATCTCATGTACAAGTACACCATATCTAAGAAAAATAAAGAGCATAGTCTATCTGCATCGAGCTTAATTCGTATGTAATATAGATACGATAACGTAACCCTAAGTCCGCTGCTCTCCCGTTGCTCTCCCGTTAGGGGAGAGCAACGGACTTAGGGTTACGTTATCGTATCTATATACAATAGGGAAACGGGATAGAGAAATGAGAGGTTCGGGTATCCATAAACCTGTTTAACCCTATTGCTAGCTCTATTGCTAGCTCTTGCTAGTTCCGGTACCAAGTCTTGCTATCCCGAGTTCCTATCGTTGTCTACGTCTGTCTTTTGTCTTTTTATCGTTTTTTCTTGTGCATTCCCCAGTACATTGTGGTATGTGATTGTAATTTCCAGCCATTGTAGGTGTTTCCTGTTATCTATGCTATATTAATTAAAATCTGCTATAGGAGTTCGTTTACCAGGAGATGTTTTTGTTTTTTCAAACCTTAAGTTTCCGAAGAAAGAAATCTTTTTACTCATTAAAGACCAAACAGCCTATTGTTTGTACGCATATAACAGCGCATTTACATTGTTTCCTAAAATGTCTGTTACGTCTTGTAGAAAATCCGCGAAACGGCGTTTTACTTTCGCGAAAATTTTTAGAAAATAAAACGGCTTCCTGCTTGAATGGGTGGTTTATTAAAAATCGAGAAACATATGTGACGGGAAAGGGGGGAGTGTCAAACGGCATTTGGTGTGTTTAAAATTTATTCGGGCAGGAAACAGACAGACACGCTTTCAAAAACGATTTGGGTGGCAGAAGAAAAACAGATAATTTTTTAACCTGCACTGCTGACAAATTAACTTCGCAACGGATGCAGTACATGTACAGTCGGTTCTGAATATAAAAGCACTAGATATTTAGACAATAGCACCGTTTCAATAAATCTGTCCTATTCTTTGAGTTTATGAACAACTTCAATATGAAATAAAACACATTGACATTGGATATAAAAGCAAACAGACAAAATTATATACAATCAAGGCACAATGTAGTATTTTCCGTTGTCATCTACTTAATACAAAGACACCGTCAGTCATACCAAAAACTTGAGTTAGTCAAATCACACCCTGTTAGTAAGGCCAGGTTTGGACGCATTTATTACGACGGTCAAGCGAGTGTCACAAGTTTCATTTCAATGAGATCAAATTTTCAATGTTTTCATACCGCCATTATTCAATACCACAAACACATAGGTAAAAAAAAATCTTGTGTTTTAATATTTCTAAGAAATGGTAAATCTCTTCAGTTATTAAGTTAAACGCTTTTCTTCGAGTTCAACATTTCCATTTAGGCACGGACCATTTGATTTCAGAGGGCCAGATAATTTTTTTTCGCTCGCTTCGCGGGCCAAATAATTTTTTTCACGTTAACACTATGCTTAAAATTTTTCTTGAGCCAGTATTTTTTTGCTAATGGACGGTATCAGGGCCAGATTATTTTTTTTCAACCCAGATGCTGGTCAGCGAATTTTTTTAAGCAAAAATCAGGGCCAGAAATTTTTTTCTAAAAAATACCAGACCCCCCCTCCCCCTGAAAATCAAATTGTCCGTGCCTTAGAAACATTTACTCATGTTCAGCAGAGCCAACATCAGCGTTCGAACCATTAATCATCCCTATTTCAAACACCGATAGCACAGCACAAAAAGATACCTGGGCTTTGAAAATTGGATGGATATTTTGAAAATTGATTTCATGATTTGTATGTATTATTAATTTTCAAGTGAAGTATCATGATCGGGTCATATTCGTTGTGTTCAATCATCGTTTACATAAATCGCGATCGATTTCGATGTGTAAAGCTTAAAGCATAAATATCTTATGCTTTGAATGAAATGATTACAAAGCTTAAACATCCTTCCATCTTGATAATGAAACAGCAAAGAATGGTACGAGCTATTAACAAGATTATCAGAAAATAAAAGACCTTGCATTTTCACATGGTGACTTTGAAAAACAATTTGCCTTTTCAGTACAGCTCCGTCTCCTCCGTGTCACTTAAGTATCCTCAGTACAACTAAAACCAAAATTTGTTGTTGTTGTCTACTAAATACTTTATACAAAAAACCATAACACATTGTCTCTAAAAACAGCTAAAATTAAAACATTTTGTCTCCAGTGCTACAGCAAGGACTTATATTACAGCTAACGTAAAAAATGTGTTGTCTTTCTAGTACATCTTTCACTTACAACATATATTAAGTGAAAACACAAAATACATCGATGATACAAAAATAACGGTAGACCGTAAACGTTCTTCGTTTTCATTTTATACAGCTAGGATCGATTCATTAAAAATATTTGTTCAAGACAGCACATATAAACCATGCTGAAATGCAAACTTTCCGTCAAAGTCTTATAATTGAAAAGTAAAACACTTTTTTACACTTTGATGGAACATATTTATTGATTTTAAATCTTTATAAACTACGCACAACGATTTTTGCCGCAGCTTAAATCGCTGTAGCTATTTTGTTTTAAATAATTTTTTGCCGCTTATTTTGGTGTATTTACCGAAATAATCAGAGTTCAAATAAAAATATTTACCAAAGACTTTAATGTTAATTTCAGTCAAATTTTAAAGAAATTCGACGTGGGAGTGATTGATGAA
>MJUU01021602.1:97239-124074 GCA_002080025.1 Modiolus philippinarum
AAAGAAATTCGACGTGGGAGTGATTGATGAATGATTTACGCAAATCAACGAACCAATGAAAAGACACAAAAATCCATTGCCGATGGATTACTTATTTGCATATATGGTGCTTGTTTGTTGTTTATTCAGATGGGCAAAAAATTGGCTTTATGCCATGTCATCCTTTAACATTTACTTAAAAAGTTATTTGGAGAAAAGTCGCGGCAAATTTCGTTGCGGCTACTTTTTTTTTAGGATATAACATATCACAGACTGTCATTATGACGCCTAGAAAAATGTTCGCTTCATTCAACTGTCCAGATGAACTTTTTTGCGGGAAATCTTTACCATGACGTCAGAGAGGCGGACAACGTAATTCTGGCAAACAAACGATAAAAAGGAGACAAAAATGCTAATAACTTTTTTATGAGTTCGGTGGCATATGGTTTTTTTTCATATCAATGTAAAGAGTATGGTTATATATAGTTATGGACTGATTATCGTTGAAAAATCAACGGTCAATTTTTTGTTATACGGATAATTTTATTTTGATCTTACAAATAATTTTTGGCGGGAATCAGAAAATTGTTATTTCTTAACACCCCACAGTCATACAAATAATAGTTTTTAATTTTAGTTGGACATGTATACCAGAAAAAAGAATTTTGATTCTAAGTTTCAAAATAAAGAAATAGCATTCATTTAAAGAAAGTGTGAACGAAAACGATAATTCTGGAAACAATGCTAACTTCGAGTTATCATAGCGACAAAATTAAGTCGGTGACCCCCCATTTTTCTCGCCGAAAATTTTCTTTTAAGTCACTAACTACTTTGTCACAAAATTTGAGAAAAAAATCAACGGTAGAACTGAAAAGGCAGTTTGGTCTTTAATTCTACTAAATGTTTTTGCATTATTAACCACATAATTGTATAATTTTTTAGAGAAAAAGCTAGACAATTTTCAATTTCAGTCATGAATTTTCTCTTTCATGGTATTTATCTAATTAGGGGAAAAGCCCCTCCTAAGAAGAGGGATCATGATGTTCGAAAAAGTGATAGGATTTCAGGTTAATTTCCATTTTGATTTTTGATTTATTTTTTGAAAAGCGCAACACCCTTTGATTCCAGGATGCTGTTTTTCAAGTTTCATTGTTTTATTGTGTATTTGCGTGTCTTAAAAACATTTTACGATTTTTGAAGTTATTTATTGTTGCTAAAGTAAATGCAATATATGTTTACGGATATAATTTTATTTGATTTCCTTATGGAAGTAGGTGTACCATATTATTTATAAATTACGATACAAATTCAATCCCCGTTTTAAGGCCTATTTCCTCATAAATACATCTCACCAAACCAACTGTAAAATTAAAGATTTTTGACATTTTTAAACTATCACCATAGATCACTGAACTTTATGAATAAAAATTATTTCAGCCATTACTATTGGTTAGCTCCTTGGCCAATGCTATTTGTGTTCAGGATATTTAAATAACGTAATAGTTAGAAAAAACAAACTAAAAAGTTAAAACAGACAAGCATGGCCACAATGAAAGTATTAGTAAGTTTTATTTTATTTATTCAATATTTAGTCATAACTTTATAAAGTTTGGAGATATTTCTATGAAATATAAAAACATTGTTTTATTTGAAACGAAAAATTTATGGTCAACTAAGGACTTTTTATTTTGATTCTCCAATGTCTAATAATAAAATTAATTGTACATTGATGGTAGTCAATGAAAACAAAATAAAATAATACAAAAACAAACTACTGTGTATACATTTCTTGATTGTAAAACTCAGTTTTTATATGTGCTTCCACATTATGTATTTTGTCTTTAATTTTGTAAATTTGTGTATTTTTATGTATGTTTATTTATGTATTTATTTATTTATTCTTTTCATTTATTTTTGTAAAATTTTCAGGCTCGGAAAATTTTACCACCCGCCTTGTACTTTTGACAAATACCCCTCCTTATCATGATATATCTCTCCATTATTTGCTTTCCATCAAAATATAACGATAACATATTTCACATATTTTCTAGGTAATTATTTGCCTAATTTCTGCCATCAGCTGTGAAGAATGTTCGGTTGACATAGAGGATCCTCTGAACGGCATACACGAAAATTTAGAAGCCAATTATCCCAAGTAAGATATCCAATTTTACATGCTATTATTTCTCATACACTTCATATTTTGATTTTAATATCTGGAATGGTTTCCTTTATTCTAAATAGCAGAAACAGACTCTTTTTGTAGTGTTTGTTCCTGTTTTTTTTCCTTTGAATTCTGATTTTTTTCGCAACGTGCTCTTTTACTGCAATAAAGCATTTTACAACGGTGTAGCATATCACAGTTAGAACTTTATCAGAGTACGGTCGTACTTAGACAATTAACGTCGAATGTTATAAAAAGAAAAATTCTCCGTGAAACGTGTATCTTCAGTTTGGAGACTACTTTTTTACATATTGGATTTGTTTATTTTATAAATAAAAAAATGAAAAAAAAAAAAATTTTATGTCACACTGAAACAAATCTTTGTTAAATGTAATAAACTCTCTCTGCGAGAAGGTCTCCAACTCCTCATCGTTTTGTTCGATTTTTATCAATTTTTGATTATTTTAAAATTGCAATTAAATCTTATAAAAAATTTGCTAAAACCTAAGCAGTATCTGCTCTGTCCTTAGCTGATTTTGGATTTCCCTTTTAGATACTATTGGTAATTTGTTCTCTGTCAGCTTTTTCACACATTTCGGTATATGGATTTCCAAATGTATTTGACTTGATCTGCAATACAGAGACATAAGTTGTCGAAATGCGCATATTCAGAAACTAAATTCATTGTAACTTCTGTTTTTGTTATTGGATATGATATAGACCCTTTCACGATAATTGCGGTCCTGCGATTTTGAGTGGAAAATAAAAACAGTTCCCGCAAAACTGACGTCGTAGGACAATTAATCAAGACGTCACGTATACTATGACGTTGCATTTTACCCACTCAAAGGCATATGAGCGCATGTGCAAAATTCAAGACCGCAGTTATTGTGAAAGGGTCTATTGACTGTGCATAATGAATACAAAACACGGGGCTTTTTTCTGTCAAATGTTTACTTATAACTGAATCAATATCATTTACACTACACATATTTTCTTTCATAACGCTTAAGATAAAAAAGTAACCAAATCACATGACTAAAAATCCTTTAGTAAAAATAACCTGTCGACATGTTTAAGCTGATAGAATATAATCTATGTTGTCTCAAATAGGTACTATATTTGCAAATTAGAATGACTGATTTTCAAGTGAATAACAAGTCTTTTAATCATCGCATATTTTTATAATCACAATCACCATCTGTCAAAACTATCACGCTGAACTGACGAATCATAAATCGCCGATTTTAAAATATACAACAACAAAAATTTCAACACTTTTCAAGATCTTATATAGTTAACGAGAATTGAAATATAACGTTCATAGTTTTTCGCTTACAGAATTTGGGAATCTAGTTTTTTTCAGGTGGCTTCTGTCTGTAAAATCATTTTGAAATTTGATAAGAAAAAAGTGATAGATCCTACTAAAAATATTTGATTCTTACAGAAAAAAAATTCTAGAGGCCTTAAGAAATGAGCCTGAAAAGAATAACGAAATTGAAAAGTATGAAGCTGCAAACAGAGCAGTTATTGACAGTTTAGAGGGGCCTGAGATATCTACAACGTAAGTTATAGAAATTAAGATATCCACAACGTAAGTAAAAAAATATGAGATATCCACAAGGTTAGTGATAGAAATATGAGATATCCACAAGGTAAGTAACATAAATATGAGATATACACAACGTAAGTAATAAAAATATGAGATATCCACAACGTAAGTAATAAAAATGTGAGATATCCACAACGTAAGTAATAGAAATATGAGATATCCACAACGTAAGTAATACAAATAAGTTCATTTTTCTGAACGTCAAATATTGTGTATCTTCGTGGAATGAAAGATTTTTTTTTAATTCCAGTACGTAGGTGAAGGAGATTCACAACTCGATTATAATTAAGGATGGTCACTCCTCAAATTTATTATATCAAGGATTTACAATTAATGTTTTAATCTATTATAATATGGATCGTACATCATTTTAAGCAAAAAAAATTGATAGGTCAGTGTGGCAATTTTTGAGATTTAAACGCCAGAAATTTTGACGGGAAACCGAACTTCTCTAGACTTTTCATTCACTTTGTATTAAGACAATCAACCTTTGAAATGCAATGAAAGAATATTAAGAATTTCTTCAAATTTGGTCAGAAGTCTAATGAAAATGTATACAATCATATTTTGATAAGAAAATTGGGGGTTAGTGTGCAAAATTTCCAAATGCATCATGATGGATAAAATAAGAGAATTTCGAAAGTCAGAGACATTTTCAAAAACCTGAGGAGTGACCATCCTTAAGAGCGATCCGCTGTTACTTCCAAAATAATTTGGCACGTCCTGTCACAGATTTAGTTGATGTTTTCCAATAAATCATAAAACATAAGACACGTTTATTGTTTTTGCAATTGTTGCCATGGTAACCAATGAGGCACGACTGAAAATCTTAAAACATATTTGCTGTTGTATTTGATGGTATTAAAAAAATATAAATCAATGTTGTATTCGAGAAGAGATAGCATTACTGCATTCGAAAATTCAAAACATTATATTTCATCAACATGTAAACAAATACGCAAATAAACAATGAAAGGACATGGATTTAATGCAAATGATAAAGCCAGACAATCAACCAACGCTTTTATGGGGAGGGGGGGGGGGNNGCAGGACCTTTTTCGGGATGTCGGGATTGGATGTTTTTAAGCCCGGGATTTCGGGATTTTTATGATTTAAGCCCGGGATTTCGGGAAATTTATCCACCGGTAATCGGGATTTCATCAGTCTTTAAGTTTCTTTGTAGTTCGGGATTTCGGGATTTAGAAAAAATAATTTAGAAAAAATAAAGTCGGGATTCCGGGATCAGACCCCCTCCTGCCCCCCTTTTTTTTATTGTCGTTTCGTCATCTTGAAGTCAACTTTTATCTAACCCATTTCTGTTGTTAAATGAAAAAATAAATGGCTATCTCCTATTACTTGTTATTTTGACATCTATTTGATTCATGAAATAAAAGGGACAACAAGAAACACCTTCAATGGCTGGAAATTATAATTACATGCTACAATATGCTAGGGAACTACAAAGAAAAAAACACAATAAGACAAAAGACAAACGTAAACAACGATAGGAACTCGGGAAAGCCGGACTTGTTACCGGCACTAGCAAAAGTACTAGCAAAAGTAAGTCTACATAATTCATAGCATGCCTTGTTTGAATAATAAGAACGTATATAATAAAACATTGTATATTCTCTTTTTTTTTAGATCTCCAAATATTCCACCGCTTTTGTCACATGTGTCACAGGTTTGTCCTTCGAGGTTCATTACACTGAAAACTACTGGTTGGTCCTACCTTACATTTTACAAAATGAAGATAAGGAAGTGTTGGATTCTTCATTACTGGTGGAACACACCAATTTCATACGCCCAATGCTTGTAAGTACACACAGCAAAAAATTTTCAAAAGCATATAATGGAATTCACCTTCCTGCATTTCCCGATTGGTGTCGCTGCTGCATAATCAGGTAGTTTGCGGGAAAACTTGTGTTTCACGCATGTTCAAAAATTGTTCCCTGTGCGTGACTTTTCCCGGAATCACGACGTCATAGAACAAAACCTGATAGTGCAGTGACGACACCAGACGGGACAAAATAAGGAAGGTGCATTTCATTTGAAATATATATCTTCAACCTCAACTGCCCAAAAAATAACAAATAACCAATAGGGTCTATATATGAAACTGTTATATACAGTAATGCTTGAATTACTTCGACAAAAGTTGTGTATCCTTTTGTCTTGGTAATTCAAGCATTACTGTATAAAACAGTTTCACATTACGACCCTGTTGGTTATTTGTTCCATCACAGCTTAAACACATATATTGGTTTATGGTTTAACCATTCTTTTGGTAATGACAGTTGTATAAAATAACTTTGCCAGTTTTTCTGAGTTTTTTAATTCTTTTTCATATTTCACACTTCGCTAGCTGTGTTAGAAAAAAAATAGATGTTGTCGGAAACGACAGCTATCCCCGCACTCCCTGTTTGACACAGAAAACAGTTGTTTTACACCCTTGGCATATTTTTTTCACTTTATTTTAAATCTACCTATTGATATTCATTATTGTTACTAAAAGAATTCTAGGATATATGGTTGCTAAGTAGAATTCCAAAAATAAGTGGTCTTTGAGACTTTAAGGAAATTTACCAAGATTGGAATTAATATTTTTGAAATCCATTTGATGAAAATGTTTTTCTTAAACTAAATAAACAATTTAAGTATGGTTGCTAGGTAGAATTCCAAAAAATAAGTGATGTTTGAGACTTTCAGGAAATTTACCAAAATTGGAATCAAATATGTTTGAAATCCAATTATGAAAATGTTCGTCCTAAACTACACAAACATTTTAAGTATGGTTGCTAGGTAGAATTCCCAAAAATAAGTGGTCTTTGAGACTTTCAGGAAATTTACCAAAATTGGAATCAAACATTTTTGAAACCCAATTGATGAAAATGTTCGTCCTAAACTACACAAACATTTTAAGTATGGTTGCTAGGTAGAATTCCAAAAAATAAGCGGTCTTTGAGACTTTCCGGACATTTACCAAAATTGGAATCAAATATTTTTGAAATCCAATGTATAAAAATGTTCGTCCTAAGCTAAACAAACATTTTAAGTATGGTTGCTAGGTAGAATTCTAACAAATAAGTGGTCTTTGAGACTTTCAGGAAATTTACCAAAATTGGAATCAAATATTTTTGAAATCCAATTTATAAAAATGTTCGTCCTAAGCTACACAAACATTTTAAGTATGGTTGCTAGGTAGAATTCCAAAAAATAAGTGGTCTTTGAGACTTTCAGGAAATTTACCAAAATTGGAATCAAATATTTTTGAATNTTAGTTATCAGAATTTTGTTTTTTACCAAACACTTGTCAGAATATAAGATAATATGCCAAAATTTTAAAAAAATAAGTGTCTTTGACATTTTCAGGAAATTTACCAAAGTTGGAACCGGAACCAAAATTCCAAAAGCTTAAGCAAATCTATAGACTATATGCAACAATTCTGCATAAAGATTTGATCCCTAAATCCAAAAATGTAGGAGGAGTTTGCGTCACATGCCACATGTGTAAAAATTGACATCATGGGGCCTCTTGTTTGCACCAAGACCAATATCGAAAATCCGAAAGCTTATTGCGCATCTGCAGACTATATGCAACAATTCTACAACAAAATTAAATCCCTAAATTCAAAAATGTGGGAGGAGTTTGAGTCACAAGAAAAGTGTGACGGACGGACGGACGGACAGACAGAGGGTATAACATTATCCCCGAACTTTCTTCGAAAGTGCGGGGATAAAAACTTACATGGGACAGATTTATTTTCAATGGTTCAATGGTTAATTAGTTACTATTATTCCACACAAATGCACATAAGAATCATGCAGAAATACTGACAGTTTGTAAGCAAGAATAGAGGTAGGTGTATTAGAAGAGGCATGTTCAGTTTATGTTTGTTTACGATCCCGCATCCATGGATCAAATGATAAAAAGACATGGATGTAGCGTTGCTCAGCAATTAGCAATGAATACCGCTCAAACCGGTGCTAGGGGCCGTCTTGAACTTACTATGAGGTATAAGTAAAGCTCCTTGTTGAAGGCCTCATGGTGACTTCAAGATGAAGAACAACAATAAAAGCGTTGTTCCATTGCTGTGTGTTACCATGTATTTGTAGAGATTTTGTCTCATTTGCATTTACTCCATATCCCTTCATTGTTAATGCATTGTCGAAATGGCCACATGCAGAAAATAAATTTATAGGAACTTCAGTTTTTTTTTATTTTGCAAACCGTATTAACCAAAACTTAGTAAAATATGAATACAAATAAAAACAGGCAGATCTATTGAAACTTCCGCGATACTTTTTAAACCATTATGTTACTAGTGAGCAAAATTCATTACACCATATTTATTTTGTCACATCTATTCATGGTCAAACCAAATATTAACCTATCAAAAATTTAGAGGTGTTCAATTTCTCGCCAATTTTTTAATTACTCAAAACCAAGATAATCAAAATTGTTTTCATTAACATTACTTCTTAAACTTTTCTTGTAAATCTAATTGAATAGCGACCCCCCTTAAATTTACTTTTGTGGTATATTTACCTCCGAACTATAGTGTGAGTCACGTGCATAACACTCTATGTGAATGTTTTTTTTCAGATGTGATTGTGATGTATACGTGGATCAGAGAATGATTAAGTGAATAATCATAGTATAACTAATTGACCGTCGTGAATATAAATCAAAATGTCAAGATTGCCGAACAACGCAGAAGGATTAATCGAGTTGCAGAACTTGTTCTGCAACGAGTTTGATCCTCTGCGTTGATCAACACGAAAACTCGATAATTCACCGCTATCTATATAATAAACTCTAAAATCTTACATTTATTTTTTCTATTTAATTAGTAAGTGATTATTTTGACAGCTACAAAAGACTTTGGACTTGTGATTGTTTAAATGTTGTATTTTTGTGGTGGAAACGGATATAAACATTAGTAATAATCTTTCACCAGTCTGTCTTTTTTTTGTTAACATTGACTGGAAGAAACGGTTATGACTAAGCATTTAGCAGATACGACCGTTTTCAATCTTCTAACATTTGAAGGTGAGGCTCCAAGATGAACAACAACAGACATTTTTCATTGCTTTTCATTGAACCACCTTTTCATTTGGGGGTTTAGTCTCATGTATCATTTTAGTTTTCGAGTAAATATGCATTTTCCATGTACATCCTACGATATTCGGAACAGGCGCGGACCCAGGCAATTAGAAAAGAGGGGGGGGGGTCCAATTGGAAATGAAAGGAGATTTCACCGAGCAGAGCGAGGCGCGAAAATTTTTGTGGGTATTTCTTATACATCAGTATATTCATTTAAAAATACATGATTGCCCAGAAAAAAGGGGGTTCCCCCTGGTTCCGCCTATGCGGACAAATTAAAAAATCAAATTGAAATGTTATATTTTGACCATGCTTAAAAAGATTCGTTGGAGTTTAAACATCGGGCGTACATAAATCATTAACCCATTTTATATTCTTTCATGTATGAGTAGGGATTAAAGAAATCCTTGTAAGGAGTACAATTGTTTGGCAAATAGAAAATGAATGTTTTTTATTACTTGCGGAATTTAGGGTATATTTTACACAAAATGAAAAAAGGGCGTGAAAGACAGGGTTTGTATTTTCTTGTGCAACACGCGTATATTTATTATTATTTTGTTTGTTTTTCTTTCAGAGAAAAACGATGTCAGAATCTGCCATGTACTACAGGGAACTACCGGTGTGAACCAACAAATTTTAAATATTATATAGCTTGGTCATGGTGCGAATATGGAGGTTTTAGGAAGAGAGTTTTCAAGCTTCCACAGTGTTGTGAATGCAAACGATTTAAGTGTTAAACAAATCACTTTCAAATTCATTTTATAGCTCTTGCAAACCGTTTTGTGTGGACGTATTGTTGTTTAAGCAACTTCCAAATTACCAGAATTGGCTTGAGGACTGCTCTATTACTCATGAAATTTAATTGGATATATTTTGTAGCCTGAACTTCAGATTTGATTGACTGCCAAAAATGTAAAAGAGAAAAGGGTCGTCAAAACGCTCTTTTCATTAATTTCAATTTTTTCTGTTCATGCATAGTTCCAAGTAATTTTCATCAAGTATACATTTCTTTAAGTTGAATCGGTTTGATTCAATATTATTTGGAAGAATTAAAATGCATTTTTAGATGACTAGAGCCTCATATATTATGATTGCAATGCATGGCTCAATTAGTACACCATCTAAGCCTTCCCTATACATTATATCAAGTTAAGTATGAATCTAACCTTATTACCTGAACGATTGCTGTGTATATTATTTAATATTCTACTGAAGTGAAATATCCAGGTGAATCCTGCAATTTGATTGGTTACCTTGACAGGGGATATGAGACCGTATCCCCATGGTAGCAAAATCACAATTTTAAACACTTTAAATACAAAAACTATTACACCTCAAGCAGAATATAAAAGTTATTCGGGCTTCACAGGGGATACGGGTTCATATTCCCTGTCTGTGCCCTATATGCCCTTCGCCTTACGGCTCAGGGGATATAAAACACAGACAGGGAATATGAACCCGTATCCCCTGTGAAGATTCCCGAATAACATATAGCAACAGTAAAGACTTACAATGGTCGAAAATTACAATCACATGCCACAATCCACAAGCGAACTACACTAGAAAACACATGACAGACTAAAGGCAAACATAAATAACAAGAGGAACTCGGGAAAAGTCTAGCCACATTCCATGCATTGTGAGGTTTAATTACTGGATGTTTCTGTTTGAATAACACAATATCACTGTCATTTTTTACTCTAGTTCGCCACAAATCTTTTTCGAAAGAGAGTACATTCAGCATTACTGTAATAATTTTTTTTTCCAAATACAGTTGAATACATTTTTTCCAATGTGAAGAGGGGCTGTAACGATTGATTTTATTTCCTCACTAGAACCGAAGGGTTAATGTGGGAAATGCTATCAATTGAGTCCGCGTCGTCTATTTTTGTTCCATGAATAATTTTTAGAAGGTCCTTTACAAAAATTGGTCCTCTTCTTACCATTAATTAAAACATGGCTGCCAGCGTTGTTTATGTTCCTACTCGGGCGGTGGATTGTTAGCCCCGACGGTATTCAACAACCAAGTAGTCAATGCGTCGCTGATGACCAGAAACTTGATTTTCTTTGAAAAGTGGCAATATCACAATTTTAGAAAACATTTTAGAAGACATCAAACATTCCACCTTATTTAAAAGATCAATCAGTTCCACTTATCTCATAATCCTACACTAAACCAATGGCAACTACTATTTTCAATTACAAACGGGTATTGCGTGATTTCAAAATTGATGACTTTAAAGCCAAACCACCTGGTTGTGCTTGCTCTTCTTCCCCATTCAATTATAGTTCAGGCTGGACACGTTATTACTGGTGACCAAGATATCGTAGACAACATCAAACTACGAGATATCTTCTCAAGAGGTCCCAAAGTCCGTGAACCCAAGCACATCAACTGGAAGTACAGTTTCAAGATTTTGGTGGATGCAGGTGAGGAGTATGCTAGGAAGTGGGCAAAGAAAGAGAAAGAAGACGTTGAGACATTGTCTGACTGGATCAGGTCCATAAAGTCATCAATTGTGAATCGGATCCGATGCTTGAAAACAGCAGTGAAATCCAGAAATCGCAGTATATTTGAAGATCCCCTTGTAGTAAAAACTCTGACTGACTTCCATGAAAATTACGTCATTGTCCCTGCTGACAAAGCTTCTAACAACATACTGTTCCGTCAGTAAGAAACACTAGCTCGACTGTCTTATGAAGGAGTTGAGCATCAACAGATCATCTGGAAACACTACTTATATCCCTACTACAATATCGAGGGATGAGATTGTAAAAAATCACACTTCAGTTTTAGAATCATTTGGCATCAAAGCCAATGATGAAAACAATCAACTCCCCCTTACATCTACTGGGTACCAAAACTTCATAAGAATCCTTACAAACAGAGATTCATTGCCAGGTCGTCCAGATGCACCACTAAACCTCTTTCACAGCTCCTCACAACTTTGTTGACAGCAGTCAGAGATGGCCTGAAAAATTACTGTGATAAAGCTTACTCCACGCGCGGCGTGAATCAGATTTGGATTGTAAAAAATTCCAAAGATCTCCATGAACAGCTATCCTCAAACAGTCTTACCCATTGCCATAATATTCACACTTTTGACATTTCTGCTCTTTATACAACCCTGCCACACAATGAACTAAAACAGAAAATGCAGATTTAATACATCAATGTTTCTGCACTAAATTGAGAATGCAGATACATCTTTTTAGTAGTAGGGAAAGACAAATATATTTTGTAAAGAACCACATTGATTCAAGTAAGAAGTACACTGAGACTGACGTAATCAAAATGTTAGAATTTTTTATAAGTAGACTGCTAACTCTATGACTACTCTCATGAAAAAGAAAAATATATGACAAAACGTAATTTAGAAAGATGGGACAAACAGTGCTCGCCGCTTAACTGCCAGCTAGCTAAAGGAACCTAGTTTGCTGGTTAAACATCATGAATAGATATATTTGTATACTCGAAAAACAGAAACCACCAAATAATGTAAATTAAAATAGAAAAATGGGTCAAGGATCAATTTATTTACAAGATATTATACCACCGTTTGTAGACAACGGAACACTCTTATCAATTTTTTTTTACTTAGTATAGGACAATAAATATGGAATATGGGGCATTTTGTTTTTAATACGGACCTTTTCACGGTCTAGTGATCCCGTTAGGGCGACCTTGAAGAGTTACATCGTGATAAAGTACGTATCAAAAAAGAAAATATCGTATATTTCTTTTATCCGTAATTCATTTCACAAAATGATCATTAGAACTCTATAATATATTCAAATAAGCTGAAATTTCTATTTTAGCACTGTTTTCTACAGTTATTGGAATAATTGATATGCATTCTTCATTGTAAGAACACAACAAATATTTCCAAAACATGACGTCAGCATAGTTACCCGCACGTGGCGCCTTCATAGTGATCCCGTAATTTTGTGTTAGTGTCCAGTTCGGTGATACTGAGATTGTCAGTCTATATAGATCATATGAAATTCATACAGACTGTCAGTTTCTGTAGATCATATGAAATTCATAGAGATTGTCAGTTTATGTAGATTATATGAAATTCATAAAGATTGTCAGTCTATGTAGATCATATGAAATTCATAGAGATCGTCAGTATTTTTCATGGTAGTTCATGGTAGTTCACACTATGAGTGCCTTAGTTTTTAATGTCGTCTTTTTATTTCCGTGCATTGTAGCTGTCTCAAGTCCTTGTTTTGTCTTTGTTTTTCTCTGTTGCCGTTTTTACAATGTCTTTGGATTTCGATTTTTGTAGTCTTCGCTTCCCTTGTTCCTTCGGTATTCTACTGCCGTTGTCTCTGTAGATCATATGAAATTCATAGAGATTGTCAGTCTCTGTAGATCATATGAAATTCATACAAATTACCGATAAAATACCGAAATTGCAGTTAAATTAATTCTGCAGACGTTTATTTCTTATGTTTCTTCAGTGCAGATAAAAATCAAACATTTTTAAGAAAAAAGACCTTCTTAATGTAAGAACTGATAATCAAAAAGGCAATAAAAGTATTGCTTAAACCATTTGAAGATAGAGCTTTACCTGAGGTATTCATAAATTCTTGCAACCTTCTTATAACCCTATTTCAATATGATTGAACGAGATTGTTAAGAGTCAGACTTCAGTTTAGCATCCTTTGGCATCAAAGCCGATGATTAAAACAATCAATTCCATTGCATCTACTTAGTAACTAAACGTCATAAGGATTCATAAAAACAAAAAATTCATCACCGGGTTCGGCCAGATGATCCACTAACGCCTCTTATGCAGCTCATCACTACTTTATTGACCGCAGTCAGAGATAGCCTGAAATATTTTCTGTCATAAAGCTTAATCCATAAGCAGAATCAGATGTGGATGTGGATTCTTAAAAAATCCATATACCTTCTTGAACAGCTATCCTCAATCAGTCTCGCCAAGTGCCATAACACTCAAGCGGCGTGAATCAGATGTGGATTATAAAAAAAAATTAAATAAAATTAATCTTAAATTTTGAAAAAGCAAAATTTCTTAGAGTTAAAATTTAAATTTCATTTACTTTCAAACTAGATCTTATATCAAAAATCTGAGACACGGCTTTGTTGTTTTTAAATGGATCTTTCAGATAAAGCAAACAGAATTCAGCTACCTGTAAAGATGCAAA
Source organism: Modiolus philippinarum (assembly GCA_002080025.1). Lineage (NCBI taxonomy): Eukaryota > Metazoa > Mollusca > Bivalvia > Mytilida > Modiolidae > Modiolus > Modiolus philippinarum. The sequence goes on from MJUU01021602.1 coordinate 111,280, forward strand.
AGTTATTGTCATTTTAAAAATATTACTTCAAAAACTCAAATTTTTGCCAAATATGGTTAATTAAACATTGATACTTAAACGGAATACTCTTGAAATGGGTGCAAATGAGAAAGTGCAGACAAACATGCTCTAAATTTGTTTAAAGATAAAATTATTACTAAGGTCACCAACAGAATAGATTTTTATAAAGATAATTATATTGAGTCACCTCCTAAGCTGTCTGTAAATAGAATTAAGTCAAAATTGAAGGATCTTGGTAAAAAAATTGTGTTTGTACCAGTTGACAAGGCTTCCAACAACGTTGCCATCGTTTGAAAGTAATATTATATCGATGTCCAACAAAACGAACTGGACAAGTCAGACACTTTCAAACGTACCGTTGGGACGAAAAAACATTATAATGATACAGAAATGCTTAAAGTTCCACCTAAAGATAACAACTTGCCTACCATGTACTGGATTCCTAAGCTTTACAAAAATCCCTTCAAACACCGTTTTATTTCGGCATCTAGTAAGTGTTCTACTACTAATTTATCCATCCATTTAACTAGTTCACTTTCTTGTATAAAGGAGACGGTTATTAAATACTGTGAAAAAACTTATCAAAACTCTGGTGTAAATTATTTTTGGAGTTAAAATTTCAATTGAAGTTTTGGATAAACTACAATCTATTCAAAGACCAGTCTCATCCGTCGACAGTTATGATTTTTCCACACTTTACACTACTCTTCCACATAAGTTGATTAAGTCAAAATTGGGACAACTTATTAAATGGTCTTATAAATTTTCTGGTTTGCAGTTTATTTGTTCTAACAAAAATACAATAATTATTGTTCCTGGACATGTGATGACATGATTAATGCACTCAATCTTTTGCTGGACAACATTTTTATTCGTTTTGGTAACACTATTTATAAACAGGTCATAGGTATTCCCATGGGTACAAATTGTGCACCGCTCATTGCAGATCCTTTTCTGTTCTGTTACGAACGAGACTTCATGAAAAAACTTCAAAACGGAACCATACAAAAGAGTGATAATCTTATTTCTATTTTCAATAATAGCAGCAGGTATATTGACGATATCCTTACTATTGACAATCCCCAGTTTTTAGATTTTGTAGACATGATTTACCCACAAGAGCTGAAATTAAATAAAGCTAACAATGATTCCAAATACAAATGTACTGCCCTTTTCTAGATCTAACTATCATTATTGACGCTGGCAAAATAAAAACTAATATATATGATAAAAGGGATGATTTTGATTTCACTATAACTAACTTCCCTTTTCTTGACGGCGACGTTCCTCAAGCTCCATCATACGGAGTGTACATTTCTCAACTAGTACGGTTCACACGTGTTTGTTCTACTCTTGACGATTTTAATGAACGTTACTTTACTATCACAGCAAAACTTTTACAACAGAGTTACAGATTTCATAAATTATTGAATACCTAACAGATATGAATATTTAATATCTAAATATGGTGTTACTCGCAAACAGCTTATTACTCAGGGCATTTCCAATCCCCGTTTTTACGGTAATGTTGTTAAAAAATGCCAGAAACTAATTAAAAATCCAGAAAAGCTGGGACGTAACTTACATTCTTTGCGTAATAGGGGATATTGACAAAACACTCTGCTTGCATCCGTTAAATTGGCTTTGAGATCTAGTGACCTGAAAATTTTACATACATACTGGCCTCTCACTGATATTGCCGATGTCTACTGAAATATATGATGATTCTTGACTTAATCCTACGGGAAGTTTTGAGTTTGATTTTTCTTCCGTAGTGCGGTAGGGTTCTACCAGCAGACTAGGCTCCTTTAGCTAGCCGGCAGATTAGCGGCGAGCACCCCTTGACCCATCTTTCAAAATTACGTATTGTCATATTCTCTCCTTTCAAGATTGTGGTCATGGAGTTAGTAGTCTACCTGTATTGGGTTTTATTCGTATGTTTACTATACTTTAGGGAAACGGGACCGATAAAGGGGAGGTTTGAGTACCCATAAACCGGTTTAACCCTACCGCTGGCTTTTGCTAGTGCCGGTACCAAGTCCGGCTGTCCCGAGTTCCTATAGTTGTTTACGTTTGTCTTTTGTCTTGTTTGTGTTTTTTCTGTGTATTATTTCCCTAGCAGGTTGTGGCATGTATTTATCATTTTTAGCCATTGTAGGTGTTTCCTGTTGTCCCTTTTATTTCATTTAGAACAAATTTGATCATTTTCCTTTACTTTGATACCTCGTTTGTCATTGTATCTTTATTGATAACAAAGTTACAGGTTTTCAAAGCGAGGGACCGAAAATTTTCTTCAGAAGACTGTTGTGCTACGTAACCTTAAAACATCAATACTTTTGCACTAAAATGGAGAGCGTAGATATACCTTTTTAGTAGTAGGGAAAGGCAAAATATATTTGTTAAGAACCATACTGATTCAAATACGGAGTACACTGAAATTGAAGTAATTAAGGTGTGATATTTTAGAATATTTAGCTCACAGCTATTGCTATCACTTTGCATCCGTCGTCTGTCGTCCGTCGCCCGGCATCCGGCGAAAACTATTTACATTTTCATATTCGCCTCTGAAACCGCTGAAGCAAATTCAACCAAACTTTACAGGAATGATGTATGGAAGGTCCTTCACAAAGATTGCACATTTTGTTCCGATTCGATAAAAAATATGGCCGCCAGCGGGGATCTTAGTTTTAACATTGGACCCTATGGGAAAAACATTATTTTCAGCATCTGCTCTGAAACTATTGAAACAAATTTAACTAAACTGTACTGAAATGTTGCATGGAAGGTCCTTTACAAAGATTGCACATTTCGTCCTGATTCGACAAAAAACATGACCGCCAGCACGGAACATAGTTCAACATTGACCCTATGGGGAAACTCACATTTGCATCTTCTCCTCTGAAATCGCTGATTAGAAGCAAATTCAACCAACTTTATAGGAATAATACATTGAAGGTCCTTCACAAAGATTGCACATTTCGTTCCGATTCAATAAAAAAAAACGTATCCACCAGCGCGGATCTTAGTTTTAACATTGGACCCTATGGGAAAAACATCATTTTCAACATCTGCTTTGAAACTATTGAAAAATTTAACTAAACTGTACTAAAATGATGCATGGAAGGTCCTTTACAAAGAATGCACATTTCGTTCCGATTCGACAAGGAAAAACTGGCCGCCAGCACGGAACATAGTTTAACATTGACCCTATGGGAAAATCACATTTGAAACCACTGAAGCAAATTTAACCAAACTTTACAGGAATGATATATGGAAGGTTCTACACTAAGTTTGCACATATAGTTCCGATTCAATAAAAAAACATGGCCGCTTGCGCGGATCTTTGTTTTAACATTGGACCCTGTGGGAAAACATCATTTTCAACATCTTCTCTGAAACTATTGAAGCAAATTTAACTAACCTGTACTGAAATGTTGCATGGAAGGTCCTTTACAAATTTACATTTCGTTCCGATTCGACAAAAAACATTACCGCCAGCACGGAATATAATTCAACATTGGCCCTATGGGAAATTCACATTTTCATCTTCTCCTTAGAAACCACTAAAGCAAATTCAACCAAACTTTACAGGAATGATGTGTGGAAGGTCCTTCACAAAGATTGCACATTTCGTTCCGATTCGATAAAAAACGTGGCTGCCAGTGCGGATTTAGTTTTAACATTGGACCCTATGGGAAATACATCATTTGCAACATCTGCTCTGAAACTATTGAAGCAAATTTAACTAAACTGTACTGAAATGATGTATAGTAGGTTCTTTACAATGAATACTCATTTTATTCCGATTCAATAAAAAACATGGCCGCCAGCACATAATATAGTAGGGATTCCTGTGGTAATTTTCTGTGCGTTATTTTTAGCTGACCTGTTACTTATGTTTTTTTAAAGACTTGCACAAAGAAACAATAACATTTAGCCCAATCTTTTAGTTTCAGCTTCCGCTTCCGCTTAAAAATCCCAAACTTTTGCATTAGATCTATCCCAAATGATATGGACATTAAGGAAACTACTGAAACACGTACTTCAGTTTCGTACCTATATATTCTAGTGTATATTAACGAAGATGAATGATTGAAATCTAAGCTTTATGACAAGCGTAATGATTTTCACTTCCCTAGTGCCAACTTTCCCTTTCTTAAAAGCAATATACCTACCTGTCCTGGGTATGGAGTGTCAAATTTACAGTGATTCGTTACTGTTGAGCATGTAGTCTGTACATTATTTTTTTTAGCAAAAACACTGTCAAAAAGTTGCTGAGTACAGCCTATATTACTTTCATCACCGTAACATTACTGATGTAACGTGTCGGTGTCCCAAATGAAAACGGATATTTTAGCTTGTTTCACGTCTTCCCAATTACTGATTTTTACTCGACCCTAAATGTACTCATCGATTGTTTGACGGGTGCTGTCGACTGAGCAGGACATGCTTTCCCTTTCGAAATACCAGATGGTATTTTAGATTATGGGGAGTTCACACTGCGAGTGCCTTGCTTTTCAATGGGGTCTGTAAGTCTCGTCATGTGACTCACTAGAATTCACGATAAACTGGCAATTCGAAAACGCTTCCCGCCAAAACATGACGTCTTAGAATTATGACGTTCAAATTTGTGTTTGAAACGTCATATATCTTTGTTTAAAATGTAACTTCCGGGTACAGTTTTTGATCCCGTAAGTTCCAAAATTGTACGAGACTTACAGACGCTATGCCGTGTTTTTATTTTTTGTGTCTTGCAGCTGTCGTATGTCCTGTGTTCTCGTTTTGTTATGTCTCTCGATTTCATTTTTTATTTATCAAATCTTTGTTCCTTTGGTATTCTACTGCCATTGCTTCATATTATCGCGTTCGACGAGTATTCGAGGGGTGCGAAAAAGTGATTCAATTTCCATTGATTGTGTCGCCGTCGTCAGTATTCCGGTGTACTCTAAAGCAAAGTCTTTTTAGCTTAATTAAATGGAGACCTGAAAACAACTTGTCGCAGCGGACCACGTAAAGACTATTTTGGCCAAGTTTGGTTCCAATTGGCCCAGCAGTTTCAGAGGAGAATTTGAATGTGTTTTCCCATAGGGTCCAATATTAAAACTATGGTCCCAGCTTGCGGCCATCTTAGATAAAGCGCGGCCGTGAAAAACACATTTTTGAAGGGAACAACGTAAAAGACTATTTTGGCCAAGTCTGGTTCCTATTGACTCAGTAGTTTCAGAGGCGAAAATCTATGAATGTGTTTTCGCATAGGGTCCAATATTAAAACTTTAATCCCCATATTTGACTTTAAAAACCCCCAGACCGATGTATCAAAAATGATGAATTACATGATGATAGATTTGTTTTTAGTTCCTGATTGGCCAATGATGTAAAATACTATGTCAATTTTTAAAGATAGTACGAAATGTTGTTGAAATTAACGAAATTCAGCCCTAAGAAAAACATATTTTTGATCATCTCCTCTGAATTAACTACAGTAATTGAACCAAAATTCTTAAATCATGTATAGGTCTTTTACTTAAACCATATTTTATTCTTTTTTTTTTCGTGAGTAACATACATAATCGCCATTACATAATATAGTTTTAGTAATTGTCCAATTTGGTAGTTTCCTTTGAAACAAATGTAGCAACATAATATGTCTAGATTCAGAATTATGTACGAAATGTCGTGAACACATATACTAGTAACTGTTCTTTTTTGCTGATCGGACATAACGTGACCGTTAGCATTGAGCTTTATTTGAGGAGACCAAATTGTAAAAAAAAAACATTTCACCTCTGAAATAGGAATCATCGAGTTATTTTCTTATTTTGTATCTAATGAACTCATTAAAGTCATTTGTGTTGGTTATTTACGTTTCCCTTATTTCGAGCAAATTCAACCAACTCCTGACCGGTGTGATAAAAATATTTCTCATCTCTAGAGAGAGAGCAAATCACGAGAAATTTCCCGCAAAGTCTATTCGGAACATAATTCTCGGTGTTTTACATTATGTCATTAAAGAAACATTTTCTACATCTTAAACACGTTAATTATGAAATTTCTCACAACTTGTGAAATGAAAGAACCGTAGTGAGCAAGCTTACATACCCCATGCCCCTACATATCGGAAAATCCTGCATTATTGAACTCTGAAATAAAATAAGCCTATTAACAATACCAAACCTCAAAAACAAAGCTCAACAATGGGTGTTTTCTCATAAATTTCCAAAAATAAAAATCCAAGTAGCATGCACATCTCTGATAAATGCACAATCATCCTGCAAAAAGAAAAACATCATCTCTAGAAAATTATAAAAGAAGTTAACCGGATAAACTATGTACCCTATAGGAAATATTTTGCATAAAAATGACAAAGTTCAACCATATGTATTTTTCTAAGAAATTATCGAAAATCAAAATCGAAGTAGCATGCACATTTTCAATATATGCAAAATCAGCCTGCAATACAAAAACTTCCTATCTTAAATACTGTAGTAGTTATCCGGACAAATGGTACCACTTTAGTGATCAAGACGGACTGACGGACTGACAGACTGCCGGACTGACAGACTGACGGACTGACGGACCAGTCAAAAACTTCGATGCGTGGGGTATAAATTTTGAAATGTCTTAAAACTCGGCAAGCATCGTTTTCAAACTTTTGTAAAATTCATTTAACTCGATGTGAGAAATTTCATAATCAACTTAGTTCTCGTTGTAGAAACTATATTTATACAATTTTTTTATTATGTACTTTATTTGTGTTTGAATTTTAATAAGTAAAACACATACATATATATGTATAATAGCAATAAATAACTAAATACCGAAGTTACTGTGAATTTACTTTCTGCATATGCGCATTTCGAGACAATTTATGTCTCATCAGTGCAGATAAAATCTAAACGTTTGGAAGACCATAAACTCAAAAATGTTTAAAAACTGATAGAGAACAAATAACCAAAGTTATCTAAATGTGAAGCCATAATCTGCTAAGGACAGAGCTTTGCATGAGGGAGATACTCCTTAGTTTTCAATAAAATTTACAAAATTTTAAGATATTGTAAGGTTTCAAAAATAATCGGCTTTCGGGTCAGCACCGAAATAATGATTCTAATGCACTTATCCTTGTAACGCTAGTTTTGATTGGATGGCTTCAAAATTTTCAGGGGGGGGGGAATCCACGATTTACCGTCGGAACCAATAGCAACGCTATTGCGCACACAAAAATTCCTGTAATTTTAAAATATATTTAAAACGTTCTTTTTCGACTTTGCATTAGAATGTTTGCGACAGTAAAATCTACGATTTACCCCTGAAGATCCCAAAATACAGTTTGGTTATCTCTTATCTCCATTCTAATGCAAATTCGACAAAAGAACGTTTTAACGTCCTAAAATACAGTATAGTTATCTCTTCAATTGAATTGATTTGTTATAAATTTTACAATCTAAATTTTAGCAATGTTTAAATGAACTGAATATCCATAAGCTGTCAAAATGTCCATCCGCAGAAAGTAAATTTACAATAACCTCGATAATTAGTAATTTAAAAGCATTTGTCAGATGACCAATACAGGCTCAAAACGCTAAGTTTTCTTACATTCGACTTGATGAGTGCCCTGTGTTTGTCTATATGTTGTAATCGTCCACTAGCTTAATACACTAGTGCTTTTGTAGGGCAAAGTATGACAGTGATTGTAAGAGCACTTTGCCAGTTTAATTAATATTTATTAACAATCCCTCACCAATGGCCAGGAAAGACATGGTCGTAGCATTTCTCGACAATTAGCAGAGAATTCCGTTCAAACCGTTGCTAGGGACCGTCTTGAACTTACTATGTGGTGTGAGCAAAACTCATTGTTGAAGGCCTCGTAGTGACTTCAAGATAAAGAACAACAATAAAACCGTTGTTCCTTTGCTTGTTTTTTTACCATGTATTTGTAGAGACTTTTTCTCATGTGCATTTACTCCATATCCTTTCATTCACTATTCACTTTCCGAGCCTTTATAATTTAAATACATAATACGCTATTCCTTTTGCTTATTTTCATTTTGTATTATTCTATTCATTATTAAACTAGTTGTTGTAATATTCATTGCACGCGTTACACTCGTTATTCCTTTGAATTTATTCCTTTGAATTCTAAACCCGCCCAACTTTGATGGGGCGTAGACCGACTGTCACCTTTCTTGAAGAACATCATGTAGGGATAATTGTACCTCACTTTGGTTCCAATTGGCATAGTATTTTCAGAGGAGATCTTTAAATGATTTCCCATGGGGTCCAAGGTTAAACAATGCTCCCCGCTGACTGCCATCTTGGATGCTATGCGGACATGCCAGACACATTTTATGAAGGGGATCAAGTAAGGACCATTGTGACTAAGTTTGATTCCAATTGGCCATGTACTTTCAGAGGAGAAGATCTTTGAATATGTTTGACTATAGGGTCCAATGTTAAAACATGTTCCCTCTTGGCGGCCATCTTGAATATGATGTGGACTTGCTGAACACATTTTTTTAAAAGGGGCCACCTAAGGACCGTTGTGACTAAGTTTGGTTCAAATTGGCCCAGTATTTTCATGAGAAAATTTTTGCAATATTGTCTAATTTTCGAAAAAGTTGCACGCAGGCAGCCATTTTGGATGACGTGCAGACTTGCCGGACAAAATTTTAAAGGGGACCACCGAAAGACTAGTGTGACCAAGTTTGATTCCAATTGGCGCAGTGGTTTCAGAGATCTTTGAATGCTTTCCCATAGGATCCAATGTTAAACCGCGTCCCAGGCTGGGCCATCTTGGATATGATACGGACTTGCCAGACATTTTTTTTAAATAGGGGCAACCTAGGACCATTGTGCCCAAGTTTGGTTCCGATTGGCCCTGCGGTTTCAGAAAAGAAGATGTTTCAATGAAAAATTTACGATGGACGGACCACTCGCACAGTGATGGCAAGAGGATAACCATGGCATAGCCATGCAGGTCAGTTATAAAGTTATGCAGGCAATGAAGTTAAGATCCTACTTCGATATTTATCTAGGAGAGACGTTTTCATGGTGGGCAAACAATATTTACTACATGAAACAATATACTTTTATAGAGAATTATTATTAATTTGTGAAATAAGTATAGATTATGAAAGTATTTTTGCAAAAATGTAAATATTTGTATAAAAACACTTTTCTGCTCTTGATTATGTAACAAATAATTAATTTAAATAAAGTGATAGCAGGGAATTTCTCTAAAACTTAAAAGAGAAAAGTAAGCCAAAGAAGATTTGAAAACAGAATTTAAAGGGAAATAACCCATAACCATATGGCATTGAAAAACTTTTTTTTTGGTGAAAAAGTGTCAATAACTACAACATAGGCTGTTGGATTTTCTTCAAAATTTCAGAGTATGTAGATCTTGATATGCTGAACATTTTTGCAATTTACACTTCACCTCTATCTGTTACAGTTTTTGAAATAAAAAATAAAAAAATGCATAAATTTTGAAAATTTTACGGAAAAAGGGCTGTAACTCTGAGACGAGTTTTCCGATTTTCTTCAGAATTGCAGGGTAGATAGATCCCGTCATTCTGAATAATTTTACATCATGTCAGATTTCTGATATCTGCAACGGTTTTGAGGTATTTGCCAAAAACAGCAATTCACCCCTATGTTCTATTTTTAGTAACAGAGGCCATGTTGTTTGGTCCTCAGACTAACCGAACATATTTTTAGACTACATACCCTGGTGATGACCCAGGCCAATTTTGGATCAAATTGGGTCAGTGATTTCAGAGGAGAAGATTTTTGAAAAAAAGTTTACGAAGGACGGACGGACGACGGACGCCAAGTGATGGCAAAAACATAGCCAGGTGAGCTAAAAAGGACTATACAATGATAAATTTGCTTAGTAGGGTGTCAATATCAATGTACCTCAACTATAGAATAACAGATAAGTATTTTACAAATAAAACAAATTTATTTATTGATGCATTACATCAAAATAAGACAGTGGTTGATTTCAATCAAAAGTGATATTGCGAACTCAGTAAATGGTGAATTCTTAAATACAAGCTAACAGTAATTAACGTTATACAAAAATGTAGAGACAGTTCACAATTTACTATAATAATTTATCACAAGTGTTTATATTGCTAGGACAGAAGAGTCAACACATAACGCAAAACAAAGATTATTAAGAAAACAGATTTATGAAATCAAAAGAAATTTTGCGGTTTAAAATATGCAAAATTACTGAAATACACAGTAAAACGAAAATCTGCTCCGGCTACATGTTCTAGAAATGAATCTCAAAAAAATTGTCAGAAATTCAATTGATACAAAAAATATTTTCCTTGAGGGAATCAAACTCCTTCGTACAGATATCGTCTCAGTAGAAAAAAAAATGTTTTTCTAACAAATCACAAAAAGAGAAGGTCAGAATGAGTAAGAATACTATTTTTTAAACTGACAGCTGTCTAGATAATAATTAATATTTAATAGCTAAGAACACATATTCAAATGATCTCTTTGTCAATATAAAAGTCATCTATTATGAAATGCTCGACGCCATTTCATTTAATTTCAAACAAAGTTACAAAATATTGACGAATAAAGAGGGGTCCTTGGTTGGATTCGACTATTAAGAAAAAATAAATTTCGTTTAGAATTTAGTTAACAATAATCAACACTAATGGTAAAGATAGCATGAAATCTCCTTTTTAGGAATAAACCTCTTTCATTTCGAAGCTAGATTCATCTTTGAAATATCCTCCTAATAGTATTTATTAATCTGTTTAATATTTTTATTTACAAATAGAGAAAGCAAGGAAAAAATATTTTTCAGAATTGAGAATGACAAAAAATTTCAAAGCTTAATTTTTCAACATAACAAGTATCGTGTAATTTTGACTCGTACAGCATTTTTGTTTGTTTTTAATATGAACGGATAAAATTTAAAAATATGGTGATTTGCACATGCAAGTAACATTTGCAACAAAATGGAAAAATTAACGTTTGTTATTACATTACCAGGAGAGTTCTAGTGAGAGCAACCTTCAAAATCCCCTTTAGTTAGTATTGTTTTTCCAGATAAGTAAAAGATAGTATACATAAGCAGCATTCGATATTTTCTTTCAAAAATTATTTTGACAGTTTGGTACAAAATTAAAATGTTTAAAGTCGCTACAGTAGAAGAAAATTAGCAATAATAATAAACAATAGACATGTCTTTTTTTTCAAAATCAAGGAACTTATACAACAAGAGAAACGAAGCACGTTCAAATCATATTCTCAAAACACATTAAAACATACTCTCTAAACATTTAATAACAGTTGACATTTACGGAAACAGACTCAAATGTAGATGTAACAATATCACATATTTGTTGGAGCCTTTCGGAAATTCTAAATCTAATTACTGTTTGGCAAAATATAAGGCGTGTACCATGAAACGACTGTAGACGAAAAAATCTAAAACGGATGCAGATTATATAAAATAACACGATAACATGAGTTTCAATTCATATTTCGATTCGTTTGATACTGAAGAAATATTATGTATTAACCATACTGAAAACACGTACTTTCCTAATCTGCTTGGACGTGTAATATTATATAAAAAAAAACAAAAATAACAAAATCATCAAAATGAATTCCACGAATTTTTGAGCTGGTGGTAATCCAACCTAAGCAAATGAATTTAAACAAAATAGCATGTACGAAAATGACAATTTATATTTTTGGTGTACAATATTGTGTTTTATTAATTAATAATAGTTCAGGATCTAGTACCTAAAAATTAACTCGATAATTCAGAGATGATACTATCAATAAACTAAAATTGTTGATGGGTCATGGTCCTTATTTCTGAGATACATTAAAGAGTAAAAATGGTGGAAAAGGTTTTAATTTTGTATGATTTTTGCCTTACTTTCACACACTGAAACTATCCTTTTCCATCGATATTGAAAGAAAATCTTCTTATGAAATGTATAGAAATTTTCAGTATCATCCCTGTGGTCATCCTGAGGTGTTTACCTGGCTGGTATGGAAAGAACAAGTTTATTCTGCTTATCACGTACTTTGGATTAAGCATAAATTGATATGGCCAAATCAGAGCGAGGCAGATTGATATTGCCATATCAGACTGGGTATATTGATATGGACTGTTAACTTCCAGCTATATTTCATATGCACAACAGTATATATCTGTGATAGGTATGGAATAAAATCAAATTAGAAGAAAAAGAGACAATTAATTAGCTATCGAAGCAATTAATGGAAAAGACACCTTTAATTCGATAACTAAGAGAGCTGAGTATTATAAGACAAACAATGTTTGCCTGAATCAGTGACTAAATCCTTTGGAATCAGGTCAGATATTATTTATAACCTACCCCAAGTACAATCTTACTGTTTTGTCCGCGCTCACTCTTAAAGTATTAAGAGTAGTATGAGAGTCAGTAAAATTGTAATAAAAATGCAAAATTTGTCTATATCTTCAAAAGTATAGAGATCAAATTGAGAAAATAAATCTTGGATCTTTTAGCATTTTTGTAGATTCTCTTGATGTTCATGATAGGAATAAAAGTAATTTTGGAGGAGTTTATCGATGTGATTCCTGACAATAATTCTCATTTGAGAATGTTTGTCCGTCAATTTAAAAGGATTTTAAATAATTGTTATTTCTTGTTACAAAACTGAAAAAGAAGTAATTTAAAGGAAAAATAAAGGGCTACGCTGAGCGCAGCATGATACGACCGCAGCATGTCGTCCACTGAAATTTGAAAA
>MJUU01021602.1:125508-159472 GCA_002080025.1 Modiolus philippinarum
GAAACAAAGTTATGCTGGCCACAGACGCCGACGCCGACGCCGACGACTGCGCCATAACATAATACGACCGCAAAATTTTTGCGGTCGTATAAAAATTGATAGGTTGCCGATTTCGTTTTTCAGATAAAAGTTAAAAAAAATAGCGGGAACTGAACTCCTCTGAATTTTTCAAAGTTTAAGCATAAAAAATGTTTTTCCGTGAACGAATGTGACAAAACAAAAAGAATTAAATACAATTTTGGCAGCATGCTCCTTAAGTTGTATAAAAAGAAATTATCAAACAAAATATGGCGGTTCGTGGCCGAAAAGTTATAATATTATGAATGTATAAAACCAAAGAAGTTCAAAAATCCAACAGAAATGCCAAAACCTGACCAGCGAGCATCTATGAGGATGAAGTAAGGGGAATTAAAAACAATTTAAAATTGCTACTGTGAATTAAAAGGACAGCAGAAGTTAAATTATTTGGGGTATGAATCATTTGACGTTTAAAAAATCGCAGGAAATAGTTTTGAAAGAAAATCCTTAATCTTCATTTATTATGACCGTTTTGTATGATACTGAAGAGTTTAATGAGAATGTACATTGAGGATGGCAATACATTTAATCAAAGAATTAAACTCCACAATCTGAAAATCTGATACCAACTTACTACATCCTTAATTTTTCAGGGGTTGTACCTTTCTTTTCAGACATGTCAATAGGATGGTATACACCAATCAATGTTAAAAATAAAGATATGAATGACTTGGTGCACAAAAACAACCAAAAAGGCTGAGTATTCATTACTTTCCACAACAACTGAAGATTTCAAGCAATCTTAAACAATTTAAAACTATTACAATTTGAACTAGACAAACACTACATCACAATTTCAGTGACTGACGTGAGATCGTTTGTACCCTTTGAATACTCAACAAGTACGTCTGGCTCACTCTTGAGACTTGCATTGAAAAATTGAAAAATCCAAGGATATGAAATAAATGTAAAATTTTTTAATAAGGCTTAAACAAAAAATAAATCTCTTATACTTAACTTCAGGTATTAACCATGCTATAAATATATATAAATGCAGTATAAAATGTTGATGTCACAGTATCTTCAATGCAAAGTCACTAATATTGTTGACGTCACATTACATTTCCTTCGAAAGTAATTTCCAATGGAAACAAAAAATATTCCACGTAATATTTTAGGTGGTATTGATGTGTGATCAGTCCGTTTAGAAAGATAGAAAAAAGGAAGGGAAACGGGGAATGTGTCAAAGAGACAACGACCCAAAGAGGAGTAATAACCGCTCAAAGCCACCATAAGATCTTCAATGAACGGTGATCAAACCCCACACCGAACGGCAGGTCGGAATCGGCCCCTAAATAAAGAGTAATCAAGTTCAGCAAAATAAACACCATCCTAGACTCCTATAGACATATAGTAAACTTAGTAGAAAACAGGCATGACACATTAAAGGCTTAATAAATTTCCTGACTTAGTTCAGGCGCAAACCTGCTGACAATGCTTTCAAAAGCCAAGTTGTATTTTCAAAAGACGCACTTGCTATAAAAATCCAATCCTACAAATATCTAAGTTTTGAATATGTTTTACATTCTTAAATGATCCCATTACTGAGTATGTAAGTAAAAGTCTGATTACTTACACAAAATTACATTTGAGCAGCAAGTACAACACAAAAAGGTAAAATATTGTTGTTCAAGACATAACAGTTTTAGGTCATAGTATTACGCATGGTAAATTTTCTATTAAAAGTGTTACATGCTTGACATTATATGTATCTAGATTTTGATCTTAAGGTAAGTCATAGAACGAAATATGCTCAACATGTACGTCTAAAATTATCATGTTATATCTAACCATACAGTTTCTTAAATTGTGCATATATGGACATGTATTATACTAGGTGAAAAAATAGCATGATCTGAATCCTAAATCAGGTTAACTAAGATTATGTCAATTGCCACATTATAAAAGAATTTGCCTAATAAAATTTTAAAATAAACAGTATATTGTCTCTTATTTGATATGCCCAATCCATATCTTGTTCAAATTGCCTAATCGCTTAATCGGTCAGCTATAATAATATGTCCAAGACAGGAAACTATGATATGTTAAAAAACGGATTGTTCATCAAAATAAAACTTAATATCAAACAGAAACAAATCAATATTTGCAAACGATATGCATTACGTAAAAATATCTTAATAAAATGTTAAGTAATTATACATCACAAAAACTTTTGGCTTTCGATATGTTAAAATTAAAAACCTTGAGTGGGGAAAATAAATATAACTTATTAAAAAGCTGAAAAAAGATGATTAGAAACGTTTTTAATCAGTTGTACATGTTTGATGACATTGTATCAATTTAAGGGAGTACGAGTGTCATATATTGAAATGCCGACCTTTTGTTTTGAAGAACTTTGCTAATAGAACTACAAGAGCAAAAAAAATTGAAAATCCATGTTAGAATTTTGAGATATAAGACGTCAAAATTTAGGCGAGTTTTCCTACAATTTCCGTTAGCTGTTTATATGCCTTAAAATATATGAAAATATAATTGGAAGTTTATAAAATTTTATACATCGTCTATTTTATGAATTTTAAAGTGACCTATGATCAAGAAAATATTATATATGCGCAAACAAATTTAACCCTGTTTAAATAGATAAAACCAGAGGATATAGAATGCTTCTGACACTTGTACTCCCTTAAGACAAAAATAATTAATTCAGTTGTAATCACTATTTGGAAAACTGTTTCATTTTCATTATTTGATATTTTTATTATTTACCTGTTGTTCAACGAACAAATTTGTTACTTTTAATTGACATTTATGAGTGGAATAAAGCTTTCGGGTATTCTTGACCAACCCGGAAAAATAAAGAAAGGAACGACACTTTAAAATCGTATTTGTATAATTTGTATACAAATATAAACACAATGAAAAATTGAACTCTCGTTGGCTGTAAAGAATGTAAGATACAATTAGTTACAAACTAATAAATAGCTGCTTCCCTCTCTTGTATATAATATTTGACCATTTAAATGCATTTGTGTATTAAATTTTGACATAAACATAAAAATATTTTGGTATTATAAAAGCAAATTGAGTACACATTAGTCAGTAAGTTGGCAAAAGAACAATTTAGTTTTCGAAATTAGTTACATTTGTCAGTTTTTAAGGAATGGTTGTAGCATCAGTTATTATACTTGTTGAGTTATTACAAATATATCGCTTTGAATTGGAATTTTCAAGCTTATCATAACGACATTTGCAGTTGATTCTTTGCATTGTTTGATGTAGAGGATGGAACCTACTACATATAGAATGAATAAGCAAATATCTACTTAAAATTGACCAGGGACACTTATCAGTAGTCCCCTCCCCCTTATGGATAGCTTGATCCGCATATGCTTTATCAAACATATTTGTACAAAATATATCGGATGCATTATTTGTAGACCAAATTATTATGATGGAACTTAAACAAATCATTATAGCAACTACCAAAAAGCTCTAAAAATCTTAAATTCTTATAGTCCGCTTTCTAATTAAAATGGAGTTCCTGAATATGACTATACATTTTACAAGGTTATTCGAAGGGAAGCAACACTACACCATTACATGTACGGCGAATTCATAAGTAAATTAACCGAATGTAAAAAAATATGTTTTCCTGACCTGTACTGTTTCAAAATTTTGTGGGACTTTTCAAAATAAAATGACATTTTGATGTGCCTTATGTTTTCTTTACTATCTTGATATATTTCATATGACAGGGATGTAGATTTATTCTAATTTCTTCTATAAATCAGACAATGTCTCTAATGTCGAACCGATTACCTCCCTTTGAGTGAAAGCTATAACGAACGGAAATAAAGTATCTTATTGGCAAATGATGTATTAGATATATTGTACAGACAGCAGTAATGATACACGACGTGGATTTCCTTAAAAGTTTTAAATGTTTTAAATGTATTTACACAACAAAGGCAAATACGTGCAGAAAATGTATATTTTACCCTTTTGAAAGAACGAATAAGGTTTTGATAAACTCTTGCAAAACGTACAACTGACATTCAAATTTATCTACATAATAAAATATGAACAAAATCAACAATGTTTTCTCTAACAACTAGGAAACAACATACTTTAACGTAACAAATTTATACTCTGATTCTCAAATCTCGTTGATTCAATGAGAACAATAAAAGGTTCTCTCCCTTTGATAAATCAAAAATTTAAAATGTAATGTGCATATGAAAAATTAAACATATACAGTTTCCGAATGTTAATGATATTAAGAATGCTTATATTGTCTATGTAATAATAGTATAAACCAAGCGTTGTTTGGACCCAGATAAGGGAGATCTGAATAGATTAAAATTGACATTAGTCCATCAAACACAAAGCAAATCCTAACATTAAGAGTATATTTCTGTTTTCATCCATTTGTTTTCTAAATTCCCAAAACACCCCTGAATGTATAAGTTATTTAATAAAGACGTTTTAAAGCATCTATAAGAACAATTCAAATCTCCCTGTAGCGACCAGAACATATTTGCGTGTGCAAAAACAACACATTTAAAGTGTAGCTTAATATTTGCTTTAAACGACATAGTCATTTCAAACTATCTGGCATATTAACATGACGACTTTCATTTAGAACAACCTCGTTATCTTTAAAACGTCTTAACGTCACAGTAATTCTTTGCAATTTTTACATCAGTCATTGACATTAACCTCTTGACCTCATGGATAACGCCATCTAGTGTTCGTTACGTATTAACAGCTACTAAGTTATTTGCGGTAGGAGGTGACGATGAGGGAGTGTGGTTTGCAGATCGTTGTTCAGTGTTCTTATTTGTGTCAGTTGGCGAGACCTTTGTATCTGGTTTTCCATTTTCTACATGTCCACTGTTTGGTATAACTGAAATATATTCAAAAATATATACATCATAGATACTAAACAATTACAAGATACGTGACCTTAAGAATAGGTGCTCTTATATATATATGAAGGGAACACGAATGCCATACAACCAGCAGAGTACATGCCTACCATAAGGTGTGGCTCATTCTGCCGTTAACTTCAGGCCTTAAATTTATGTTACCCCAGACTTTGTCGGGATAACATGTTGTTATTCTACATTTCTTCCGATTATTATTATGTCACCCCAGACTTTGTCGGGGTGACATGTTGTTATTCTACGTTTCTTCTGGTTATTATTATTATTCTTCTTCTTCCAATAATTTTTGTCCGAGCGATTATTTTGAAATGGCTGGACCAATGGACCGATTCAAATGACGTTGCGCAAGCTCAGCGTCCTCGTAAAATACGTTTTGACCAATAAAATACGTCCAGAACAATCGCAATCTCATAATGCCGTTGCATTTCTGAATCGGTCCATTGCTTTCGAACTTGGAACAAAGTTGGAACAATATCTGAAGATATATGCTGTGCATTTAAAATTTTCAAAATGGCCGCACTTTCCAAGATAGCCGCCGAAATACGTCAAAATTTCAACATTGTCCGATTTCAACGAAATTTGATTTCTGGGTAGATTTTGATGCTGCGAAGAAGATGGAATTATCAAATGGGGGGGGGGGGGGGTCTGGGGTGACATCAGCTATTGCTTGCAATTGCAAATCTAGTTCTTTTTGCGCTTCTAAATTTTAACCATATTTCAATGTTTGGTCTGCAAAATATCTTCGAGGCATATTAAAAGAAAATAAATAAAAAAAAAACTATTTTCGAGAGTCTCGTTAATTCTCGACATACAAATTTGAAAAAACTACATTTAACTGACAAGAGTTTGACATACTTGGAGAAAAATAAACTCTCATTTAATAAATTTTGAATTTCTTGAAAATTATGCAAACGATCAGAGCTTGAATAACAGATAACATTAATCAATTTCAATGCCTTAAGGAGTCAGTAACTATTTACAATAAAAGAAGCAGTTTGCTGTGCATTGTTTCAAATTACTTCTGCTAAAATCAACCACTTAAGGCAGTTCAGGGGACTAAAACAACACAAAAAATAGATTTTTCTTATATTTCTTTAATTGAAAAAATATTAAAAGCACTTCCAAATTTTAGTTCAAAAATCAATAGGTCACCAAACTCGTTTTACCGGGAGAAAATAGTAAGATTTTGACAATTTAAATATATCGGGAGAAAAAACAATTTTAGATTTTTTTTATATGACTAAAATGATAGACTTTTGTGACAATGTAGTATAAAGTGTGTTTAAGTAATCACTTCGAAAATATGAAAAAAAGTCGGGGTCATCGATTATATTTTTGAAAAAAAAAATCACGAAATTGTGATTTTCTCTTAAAATTTCTTTATAATTTTCTCCCCTAAATAAATTAAAAGTATTTCAAAAAGCATAAATATTGCTCATTTTTCTTTGTTTATTTTCAATAAACTTTTCAAAATCACGTTCACAACATTTAAGTGGTTAACTCAAATTTTCACCCGAGCCGACTTCAGTTGGAAATCTGGAGTCGGGTAGGAATAATAATCATTTTGTAAACTGAATTCTGATTGGTTAGTCATTTCGCACCATTAGAATCCGAGTAACCCTGGCATGACCCAGGGTTCCTACGGTTTGACTCTTCAATGTAGAGGTAATTCGACCAATCAAATTGGGGTATTTACAAAATACTTAATCAGGTCTACAACCTTCTGGTACTAGGGTGGAACCCGAGTTATTAGCAAGTTGTTTTTATGTGGGAATCGACTCTTTCCCCGCGTTCCAACTGAAGTCGGCCCGATGTTCAAGATGGACGCGCAGTTTTAGACAACCGAACCACCTTAAATAAAACGATCATGCCGAAATAACTTACTAATCAGGTAAAAATCAAGTTCACACTGCTAGTGTTTTAGTTTTGTGGCGTTCTTGTTAATTTTTGTATATTTGTTTTGCGTTTATGTTGTCTAAATTCATATTGGAAATGATTTGGCATGTTCTTTTATTTCTGATTTTGAAAATTCCCCCTTTTCTCGTTTTGTTTCGGTATTCGTTTGCAGATGTAAAATAAAAACAAGAATACAGAATTTGCTAATTCGACTTCTGCAGATGGTCAGTTCGACAACTTTTGTCTCTTCAGTGCAGATTAAAACAAAATCTTTGAATGAATCATTTCCTTTGTTTTATTTTCACTCAGTCAAGATCTTCCAGTTCCATTTCCAGTTTTCGTAATATTTCCTTTTGATTTCTCATTATTTTTATGCTGATATTTCATAAACATTTATTTTACTTTACTCTTCAATTAGACCAACAGCTAACACATTGTAGACAAATAATATTTTCAATTCTGTATTTTTTCCATATTCACGTTTAGAAAATGATGTTGACTGTACTCTAAAGTTTGTCTGTCACTTTTCTTAAGTGATTACCGTCTTAGGTTATATTTTTCCCTGCGCTTATAGAAATTGTTAATATTGTACCTATGCTGACGAAACAAAAAAAATCATAATGACAATCTACAGAAATCCCTATAACGAAGTATGCTTGAAGTTGCTATTCCGAAACTTCATGATCAGCATAACGAGTTTGTTCTCGAGTTTAATGACTTGGACTTGCAATTATCGACTTCCTTGTTTACACTAGATCTAAAGCTGAGTCATGTATTCTTAAGAAGTGTAATTGACTTGTTCAACTCTACCATTTTTATTGGAAGTATGATTTGTCACACGACAGTGTGATGATGTATTGCAGAACACACTTCTCCTAAAAACGTATATGTAATCATGAACACTGAAACATATGGATATAATGCACACGGGACAAAATCTGTACAAATTCGCGTGGAATTAAGCAATGACGCAACGCTTTTATTGATGTTCTTCATCTCGAAGTCACTATGAGGCCTTCAAGAAATAAAAGTGACAACAAAAGTCCGAATCGATCAAAGGAAGAGACCAGAATGAGAGTTGCTCATTATTCAAAGTAAGTTCAGTACAGTTTGAGTCGCAATTATTGGTAAATATTGAGAAACGCTTCATCCATGTCCTTTATTCCTCCACAGGGCCTGTAAGTCTCGTACAATTTTGGTACTTCCGGGAACAAAAAATTGTACCCGGAAGTTACACTTTAAACAAAGTTCTATGACGTTTCAAACAAAAATATGAACGTCACAATCTTTTGACGTCATATTTTGACAGTAAATGTTTTCAAATTGCCTGCTTATCTTGAATTCTGGTTAGTCACATGACGAGACTTACAGACCCTATTGATGCGGGAAACAGATTATGAAAGTTGAATATCAGTATGCTGAACTTCATTGTACTTAACAGGATCTCAACTAATTCCATTATTTCTCTAGCTTAAGGATGGTCACTCCTCAGGTTTTTAAATCTGTCCGACTTTTTTATCCATCATGATGCATTAGAAAATTTGCACACAACCCCCACTTTTCTTAAGATATGATAGTATACATGTTCAATAGGCTTCTGACAAAATTTGATGGCATTCTTGATATTCCCTCATCGCATTTCAAAGGTTGATTACCTTAATGCAAAGTGAATGAAAAGTCTAGAGAAGTTCCGTTCCCCGCCAAAATCTGAAAAAAAGAGCCACACTGACCTATCAATACTTTTTGCTTAAAATGATGTATGCTCCATATTACAATTAATAAAAATAATATTCTTGATAAATCCTTGATACAATAAACTTGAGGAGTGACCATCCTTAACAGGATCTCAACTCTTTCATTATTTCTGTAGCTTAGAACAATATCATCAAATTGAACAAATATCAACAATATTTTATTTCCATACTTTTAGAATCCCTGGAACGTGGCATTGGCGGTGAACTGGATACAGAATTTGGGTGGGTGGTTGTAGTTGGAGGGAGATTAGATTTTGGAGACAGTCCAGCCGCCTTAGGGGCCATAATAAGACTTGACAATGCTGTTGTGCTTCCTTGGGAATCTACAAGTATAAACAAAAGGCAATACATGTAATACAACCGACGAAATGTTTGAAATACTGCACCATTCAGATTGCAATACTCATTCTTTGCTTCATAAAATAAAACACAATGTGAAAGCTTTTGACTGCACCCAAGGTGCGTCAGTCCTAGCTTTTCATAAGATTTATGGATTTTACATATTTTAACTCAATATCATACATTTCAAAAATTAATTTACCTTAATGTTTAAGAAATTACAAGTCTAAGGCGTAAGCCATCTCTAG
The DNA here is from genome assembly GCA_002080025.1 of Modiolus philippinarum. Classification (NCBI taxonomy): domain Eukaryota; kingdom Metazoa; phylum Mollusca; class Bivalvia; order Mytilida; family Modiolidae; genus Modiolus; species Modiolus philippinarum. The sequence continues at coordinate 134,731 of MJUU01021602.1, forward strand.
AAAAAGATGGCCCATCTGTCGTTTCCATTGCGGTTGGTCAAGAGATATTTTTATCATCATCGAAAAACATGAGTGTTGTTGTATTTCATTAAATAGTGACCCGAGGACCATTCTAACGATTATTTGGATTGCCAAAATAAATAAATAAATAAATAAATATAACAAATCCCCATTTTGCAGATGTCCATATTCAGAAATTACTGACAATATTACAAATAATTCAATTAATTTTTTTTTCAAATATTTCGAACACATGCTGTTAGTTCCTTCCAGTTTCAACGACAGTACAATAATAAGTTTTGTTGTTCCTTAAAATAATTACAAAGTCCTTTAAAATAAACATGTGACAATTCGATTGATTTGATAATTAAAAGAAAAGTGATCATGCTGAAATATCCAGGAATAAGATTCTTAAAAACTATAAAAATCTTAAATTTCGATCGAGTTGGACAGATTTGATGTTGTAATTGTAACTTGTTCAAATAAACTAAAAGGGTATAATTTCAAGAAAAAAAGTAAAGGTTATTCTCTGTTGGTATGCATATTAAATGCTTGGGTGATTTAAGAAATAATTCATCGCATGTATATGGTTATTGGAAATTTAACCATGAGCTGGGCCTTTACATTCCAATTTTACCCTGTTTTTAACATTTATTTCCCCCATAAAATAAAACGAACAAAATTAAAAACATTGTTGTTTTTCGTCCCGTTTCCTCATATTCCGATATCATTTGCGCATGTGCGAAATATATGGTTATCGAGTATTATACTGGTTGACAATTAACAAGAGCCATGATGGAACTCAGTTTCTGAGTAGTTGCACTGACATGTATATTTGAATGGTATTTTATTTTTTTTTAGATCAAAATAGTTATTACTTTTAGAAAAAAAACTTCATTAAATTTCCCTGTTACTATGCACATATATTCATTGTGCTTTGTTCTCTCAGTATTCCACCGTGCTTATTTTTCAAAAATGAATTTATTTGTTTAATTATAGATTTCATTCCTCTGCTTTTCCGACATATAGATGATATTCAATCACTAAACAACCCTCGCTATGGGGATTTTCTTCATCTAATCTATCAAAAAGAGCTCGAAATTAATGATACTAAATAAACTTCAATATAGGCTTCATTCCTTGACCTTCATCTTGAAATTGACAACAGAGGTACACTGCAAACTTTTTTGCATGACAAACGCGATGACTTCACTTTTCCAATAATGCAATGACACATGGAGTTTACATCTACCAACACATTCGCTACTCAAGGGTCTGTGGTTGATAAGTGACTACCTTAGTAGAGCTCGGATGCTTTCAAACAGGCTACTTAAGCAAGGATATGTTACTCTTAACTTGAAGTCATCACTACAGAAGTTGAATGGTCGACATCACGATCTTGTGGACCGCTATGGGATACTTGTTTATCAGATGACAACAGATCTTTCTCTTTGCCACTAAAATTTGTTTTTCCTCTACCGGGTTTGACTTTACTACTGAAATGTTCAACACGGCGGGTGTCTTATAAGAAGCAGGAGATACTAACTCTAACTGTTCACCTGATCTCATCCATGGTTTTATTGGGTCCGTGTTGATCATTCTTGTATATAAGTGTGTCATCATTTTCTTTTCTGTACTCATGTTATGTCTTTGGTTCTTTGTTTTACCGACGTTGTCATTGTCCTTGGATTGTTCGTTTTAGATTAACGTTTGGTTCTCACTTATTTTAAAGGGATATATGTTTGAAAAGAAATGCCATGTTCTGAAGTTCAGTTCTTGTTTGTCCCTTGCTCGTAAAAAGATAGTCAGATATCATTAAAAAGGTTAAAAGTGAACACTACACGTGTTAAAACACATAACATTATAACTATAACATCACTAATATTCCTTAACAAAAACTGTTAATATAAAAACTTCCTCGCAATGATGCATTTTATTGTATATTAGGTGCTTTACTAATATGGTCGTAAATCAATGCTTGGAAATCCTAAAGGTTTACATGTAGCAGTTGCATATGCATATATACTAAAGCTAAAGATTGGTAAACTAGGTAAGTACTAACAACATATAAGTATAAGCTATACTATATAAACAAACTACACTTAATGCATACAAATAAAGAACAGAGATATACAGGCTGCCTAACTGGTCAATACTTGGATTTATAGACCTGGCAAAAGCATATTGAAAGCAAAGTTTGAGATCAATATTCTTAACTAATGTTTATTAATGTATTAATTGAAAAAAAACTTCTCAAACATAAGTTTTGTTAGCAGTTTGTGCTATTTTATTTGCTCATAAATTTTCCTTCTGTTTTGTTTTCGTTTCTATATCAAATATGTAGTAAACCTGGCATTACTGTTTTTAACGAGTTTTGCACATTATAGGGAAATTTCTGATGTAAAATATGTCATTATTTCTTGTAAAAAACATAAAATAAATAATGTCTTTAACGAAAACTTAGAAATTAAATCTAACTACTTTCGACTTGCTTGACTGTGTGGTACAATTTTGTTGTCAAGTAACAAAATACCGAGGTTAATGTAATTTTAGTTTCTACAAATGCGCATTTGGACAATTCATGTCTCTTCAGTACAGATCTAATCAAAACATTGGAAACCCATGAACGGCAATATGTGTAAAAGCTGATAGAGAACAAATTACTTACAAGATCTAAATAGTAAAGCCAAAATCAGCTAAGGACAGAGCTATATATGCAATAGGGAGATGTCCCTGATGTATTAACATTTTTAATAATTTAGAAATAGTTTTTTAATAAAATCGGTTTTCAGGCGAAATGAGGAATATAAACTAAGAGTTACGTCAGTATATTCAATTGTTTTAAACAAACACAGTAATCCAACAGAACAAACAGACTTGCTTGAATCGCGAATTATTTAAATAAAATAGAATCCCATAACAAATACTGTCTACTAGAACCTAACAAAAAATGCCATCAGTTAGTTTTATAAAAGATGAGAATGGAAAATTCAGAAATTTACCATTCAGTAACATTTTTCATATTTTACTGAAGGATATGGAGTAAGTGAACATGAGACCATAACACATATGTTAAGTCCAATTGCAATAAATTTTGATGAGCTGTATGGCCATTTCGGAAATTAATTCATGTCTTTTTAAATTTCAAAAAAGATATGTTGAAAGTCCTTCCATGCAAACAGACCTTTCGCGTAAACACACATTTAAAGGGAAATCATGCAAAACAAATAACGGATACATATACAAATACATGAAATTTAGCGTTTGAATATAAAGGTTCATAAAAGGTTTAAGGAATAATGGAGAGCACAGGAGGAAGTTTAAAAATATATAATGCTACTGCACAGGTAAAAAAAAGCGGGAAGGCAAAGAAAAGTAATGAAGGAATTGTCAAGTGTAAACAAATATCTTACGAGAAATAGGAAGCGGAAAACACTGAATAATGTCATGTTCTGTTTCGGAATAGTCTTCAATACTAACCGGTTGCCTTAATTTCAGTTACTTTAAGTGGCGTACCGGGATTGGAACTTATTTCCACTAGCCTAGGTGGAGACTTTTCAAGATTGGATTGTGGCCGGGATCGGGGCAAAGAATCCTCTTTATCAGTATGATTTAGCATCAACATCGGGATACTCTCTTCTCCATTCCGGCCTAGAGCAGAACATTAGAATAACATTGTTAACAATGCCATGCACATGGAGTAGTATTAATTTCAATAACACCAAATTTTAATTATATTCCATTTCTTGTCTCTTCCGTGGAAAGCTATACAAATTGGTTTTTAAAATGACTTTAAATTAGTGTTGTTTTGATATACTACTCCATGTATGCAATAACACACATATGTTAAGTATAAGTTTTAATACAAACAAAGCCACTATTTCAGCAGATTGTATCACAAACATTTATATACAGATGTTAATTTGGTGAAATAAGCTTTGGACAAAAGTAGCTCAATACTAAATGTTGAAATTTTAACCAAGCACTTAAATATCAATATCATTAAATTTTACCAAGCACTAAAATACCAGTATGATTAAATTTTTACCAAGCACTAAATATTAGTTTCATTAAATTTTACCAAGCATTTTAATATCAGTATGATTAAATTTTATAAAGCACTAAAATATTAGTATGATTAAATTTTACCAAGCACTTAAAACAGTGCTTTTGATTTTTACTAAACACTAAAATCTGAGTATTTTATATTTATCTTGAGTTATAAAAACAATGGTACGAGAAGATAACCGTTTTTCTAAATTTCTGGAAAAAAAATAATTGAATAATCGTGACAGTGATACTCTTCCTGAAAACATAGAAAAACGTCCAAATTAAAAACACTACACATAATTATATACCCACCTTTCTGTAAACATTGTGAAATTTTGCATACATATTAATTGTAGATTCCATGTTGTTACTTGAATTATTTCGAAATTCTCGAAACTGAATGTCATGATTTAGCAATTTGCGGATACTGAAACTGTATGAGATGTGTATTAGGTGGATATGATTTTATTCACAGACGATGAAATGTGAGGTCATATATATCCGACCTTATATGCTCAATAACTTTGATAGTATTAATCTGCAATACTAGTAATACTTAATTCTTTTTCATAATAACAAAGGACTATAATCTTATATCATATGTATAAATTAAGGTATCAATTAAAGTCATGAGGGATGTATTTATACTGATTTTAGCATATATATAAGATAACTTCGATATCTTTGTTTGTCCAATCCGGCACCTAATTAAGCTTTTCAATATATTTTTATTTTTGCAGATATGTTTCTATCAAGAAAGTGTCTAATTCGGTTGCCCCCCCCCAAAAATCATTGGTACATGTAGAGAGTGTTAAAAAATATTGATATTACCAACACAATTCCAAATAGTCGCATAACGTTTTTTTTTTCTTGCTGGAATGATTTTATTTACGTATTATTCAATTATATAATTATACTTTTTTGTAAAGAGGATGATGTTAACACACATCTTAATGAATATTGTTTTTTTTTTTTTTTTTTTTTTTTTAAGATTTACTAGTAAAGGGAAGTAAATAGTGAGTAGGACTTAGTTTGAGATTGTTAAGCAAAATATGCAATGCGTTTTAAATGAACAAAAGGTACACGTATGCAGAAACAGTACGGTGTAAATTTTAACTTTGAAAGTTATTTAAGTAGTATATCTTATAATCTACTCATAAAAGTCTGAAACTAGAATAGATATCCTTACAATAGGCCTTTGTCAAATTACCGAAATAAGGTTTTGCATTGTAGATCAGTAAACAAGGGAAGTAACCTTATGCTAAGGAAAACTGGTTTCCTGTCTAATTTTGAACACCACGGCACATTATGTGCAAATATTGTTATTTCAGTAAATACTCTGAATCAATTTTTGTTCCAATTACCCGAAAATTCTTACACGAGTCAAACCAACCAAACATACAGGGCGACTTCACAGTATTAGTAGTAGATGACTGTCATTATGTTTTTTGTGCAGAGATATCAATTAAAACTCATGCATTAGCTATCTTCCTTTTAAACAATAGGTTCTCTTCGATCACTCATGTCATACGTCTGTGTGTTATTTATTTTTGCTTATTTTACCTCTCGCTCTGATCCGCTATCAAGTCATAATGTGTATACCGGTAACGTTGATATAGTGCTGATCAATAGGATATAAGCTTATGTGACGAATCACATACGACTGGGTCAACATCTGTTTTACATGAATTTCTATAACAATAATTCAAGTATGTTTTGACGACCACAAACAGCAACAAAGTTTCCAGTTTATAAAAGTATTTTGTTCATAAAAATCGTCACTTAGTCTGTGTTGTTTCACCAAAATTTGTGTCCCTACGCAAAGGACATACTAAAAACACATTATCAAAACTGTGAATTTGTGCAAAAAAATAAGCATCGACATGTTTTATTTCATGACCGTGCTCATCTGTTAAATCAAGTTCAGATCGAACGTCAGCTCAATTTATTTTGGTTTTTGTTTTTTTTTTGTTTTGTTTTTTGTTTTGTTTTTTGTTTGTTTGTTTTTTGGGGTTTTTTTTGTTTTTTTTTGTTTGTTCTTTTCGTTTTTGTTTTTTTTTTCATTTTTTTCGGTTTTGTTTTTTTTAATGCTTTTTTTAAAATTTTGTATTGTTTTTTTTGTGTTTTTGTTTTTTTTATTTGTTTGTTTTTTTTTTGTGTGTGTTTTTTTTTTTTTGGATAACATTGTTAGTTATCTAAAATAAGATGTCATTAACTGGTCTGTAATTGTAATAAACAGTCAAAAGATATTGACAGAAATCATCACATCTAAATCAAATGCCCCTTAAGTCCTCATCAAGTTGTGCTTACGTTACTGAAACCAACTAATGACTACCCAATTCTTGATTAGTTATTTAAAAAAATCTTTAAGTCGGAAATCTGACAACATGGATATCAAATTACTTATTGAATGGGGTGAAAATAGATTGTAGTAATGAAAAGGCCAACATGTTCCTTATGGAATAACGCCAAAATCAATACACAATTATGCTAGATTCTGTGATGAAAGGCAATGAAAATTAATTCTCAGTCTATGTACTTATGCAACCTAATGATTGCAATTTGACAAGAATGCTGGATAGAAGTTTGCTCTTACGCATAATTTTCATCATTACAGACACTAAAATGAAAGAATACGGAGTAAATGCACATGAAACAAAGTATCTACAAATAAATGGAAAAACTAAGCAATGGAACGATTTCATTGTTCTTAATCTGCCAATTAGCATGACGCCTTCAACAATTGGCTTTCCTCATACCTCAGAATAAGTCCAATGCGGCCCTAAGCACCGGTATTGTGGAATTCATTATTATGTGAAACACCGCTACATCCAAGTTCTTTTTACCCTTGGATGCAGGATCGTCTAAACACGAAATTATCTGGCAAAGTGATTTCACATCGGCTATCATCCGATGCCCGAAAAACAGAAGAAATAAAGTCGTAAAAAATCTCATCTTGCTCTCTTGATTATCTCTTTCATTAAGGACGTATGAGCGTCAAGATTTCAGAAGCACTCGATATCCTCGGATTTTGTCCACTCAAACAGGGTTAATGTTTTTACACATGGATCATATTTTCTTTGTCATAGGTCCCTTTATTCATGCATAAAAGAAAAAAATTACAAAATTTTATCAACTTCTAATTACATTTTCATATATTTTAAGGCATATAAACAGCTAATTGAAAATGAAGGAAAACTCTAGAGAAAACTGTTTCCCGCCAAAATTTGCATGTCTTATATCTCAAAAATTCGTACATGGATTTTTAAAATTTTGGGCTAACGTTGTTCTATTGGCAAAGTTCTTCAAAACAAAAGGTCAGAATTTTAATTCTAATAACAAAATTACTGACACTCGAACTCCCTTAAATAAGACACATTTATTACATCTAAAGACAACGTTATACTGACGTGAAAGCATAAAATCATATCTTCAATATGACACCCCACAATATCAAAAATGCGCACATGCAAACAGCATGCCTAAAAAGACCATAACCTTTCTTAACAGTGTCCACCAATTATCAGATGCAAAAAAAACTTATCATAATACTTACTTCAATTCTTTATAACCACAAGCAAATAATGTCATAAATACCAAATGCTACTAAACGCACCGTGTAGACAAGATGTGTAATGCCAACGCACACTCGATTTCATGTATAATAAAAGTGGTGACTTTTATACAGGGTGCATCTGAGTGGAAATCTTATTCTGTAGATATCGATCGCACATAAAAATGCAAAAAACAACATAGAATTTTTTAAGGTATTTTGGGGTTTATATATTCAGTATTGTTTTTGAAAAAAAGCTGATAAATGTTTGGAAAAAAAGAATTTGAAGGTGTTGAAAGACTCTGGTCTGCTGTTTAGGTCATAATAATAATGCTCATGGCAAAAAACAAAAACAAAAAACAATATAACATCAAATGTCAAAGTGTTTATACCGACGAAAGTAAAAACCAATTGCATTATACTAAAAGTATGGATGGACACTAAAATGTATTACTGAGAATCCTCAAATGAAATCGCTTAATTTTTAAAATTGATTAAAATTGATATGGTTATTGCTTATTTGATAGAAAAGCCCATATTCGATAGAAATCGTCTCTTCCTCTAAATTTGAAAACATGCAATAATTTGATTCGTATTTGAAAGCACACTTTTTTCCCCTTTGGTTCCAAAATCAATGAGATATTAAATAACAATTTATGTATTTTAATTCAAATTTATGAGGTGATTTTATGTTCATATGGGATTTGAGATCGATAGCAATTCAAATTTTAATGAAGCATGAATCATATGATACAGTCATCTCTTTTAATTGTGATAAAAATCACTCGACAACGTCAACTCAAAACACATGCCATAATAGTTACAGCGAGCAATGAACATACTTGTTGTATATCTTTTAATTAGTTTTTGTAGAAAAAAATAAATGATAATAAAATGCCCAGGAAAATAAAGTCAAATTCTAAATGAAAATTTACTGAAAATTATCAGAAGGTAAAAACAAGAAATGTCAATGTAATACTTTGATTTCTTTTTATGTTTGGCGTTTAAGCTAATTTTGTGGTGCGTAGGTGCATTGTGGTTAGTAATTGTGTCGTTTTAAGCTATACCCATTCTCCCATCAAGAGTTATCTCCGTTTGAACACTTTTAAATCAAAGACAAAACTATATTATTGCTAGTGATTTCCCAATATCAAAAAGGTTTTTTCTCGATTAATATACATATTTCATCTATCACAAATGCAAGCGGGCAAAAAACCAAAATTTCGTGGTATGATCTACAAATAATGAGCATATAATCATGTAGCCATTTAAACTAATAACTTGGTGCATCATTTTTTTTCTATTAAAATTTGCATTTGGAATATGACTATGAGGACATTTTTTTACTGCTCCGTAAATTTCCCTTCAGGTTTCATTAATACAATGTTTTAAATTGATACTCACAATTACGTTTGATTGACCACTAAAATTTTTAGTATACCGAAATAAAAAACTCAGAAAGGTCCATTTCTAGACACAATCCAAACACAGGGCAAATCATATGTAACACTAATCGAAACAACATGACGAATACAAAACCATTTAACAAAAATGATCAAATCGAAACTAATCACCAAGAATGCTGGCGGTTTACTCAAGTGCTCCTAAAATGATGTTTTGTACATTTTGATCTGGCTGTTCAGACTTAACAATGGTAAATATAAATATGCTATAAAGAAAAGGTCTCTTGAATTGAAATATAACAACAGTTTTAAGGTTGAACGATGTTGTAGTTCAAATGGGCATAGCAAACAGTACTTCCTAAATAAATTACCCATCAATATATTATCCGTAATGCCTTCTTATATCAAACGAAAGTGAAATGGAAATCAAATTTATAATTATAAGACGCTTTATCAGCTTTTGCATCTAACAGTTTTAATTCAATCTAAAAATTATTAAGGGGGTTCGCTACTCCATTTGAAAATAAATAGGATTTCAAATAAACATGATTTTATGTTAGAAAATTAAAAAAGAAACAATTTAAGTGAAAAAAACTGATAGGTTGATGATCTAGTTTTTGAGTTTTAAATGATTGAAAATTTGGCGGGAAACCGAACTCCTCTGATTTTTCATAGGATTAACGTTAACAAGGATTGACAATGAATGAATGTGACAGAATAAATAGAATCAAATGAACTTTTTACAGAATGCCCACAAAGATGTATAAAATGAAATTATGGAAAAAATAAGGGGGTCAATGGGCAAAAAATTATAATACTTTTAAATGGATAAAACCTGAGGATTCCGAAAATCTGACAAAAATCCAAAAACATGAGGAGCTAACCTCCTTAAATACAAAGTTCAAAAGGACATCAAAATAGAAGATGGTAAGCAGATAAGAAGATGGTAAGAAGATAAGAAGATGGTAAGAAGATAAGAAGATGGTAAGCAGATAAGATTAGGACTTTCAGATACATCTAATAAACAAGGAAACAATATGGAGTATATGCACATGAAAAAAAGTTTCTACATATACATGCTAGATCAAAACAATGGAACAACGCGTCATTTGGACGTCATTATGGAGCCTTCAACATTGAGTTTTGCTCATACCTCATAGTGAGCTCAAGATGGTCCCTAGCATCAATTGGAACGGAAAAGACGAATTTCTAATTTCATTTTATGAATGGATTGCCCCGATTGACCAGGGGTCAATCGGAGTAAATATTGCGTCACGTAACATTGTGACGTCCAAAATTTATATTGTGACGTCAAAATTTTCTCGGAAAATTCACCAATTGGAAACTCGTCTATTCATTGCTAGATGTCGCATAACGCTTTATCCATGCATCTTTTCCTTCGTCAACAAACATAAAAATAGCTTGCAATTGTTGTCATCCTTAGCCCAACAAAAAGACTAACAGAGAACAATCAAAGCAACGGCAGTAGAATACCGAAGGAACAAAGCACAAGATTACAAATTCATTAAACAACAACAGGGGACTCATTGATTCAACTGCAAAGAAAACACTTGGCATTTTTTAATAACAAAATACCGAAGTTACTGTTATAATTTATTTTCTGCATATGCGCATTTCGACAACTAATGTCTCATCAGTGAGATTTGGGCAATGTAAACAGGTGGTCAAAAACATACTAGAAAGCAAAAGAAAAGGGATAGTTATGGTAATCTAAGATATATGATTTATTTGTAATTTAACAATCTACTGATTTAATAGCACTTTGACAAGATTATGTAAAAACTGTATAAGAAGACTATTTATGTGAAACAATGTCCAAAAACATTTTCCAAATATAAAAATTTAGTTTCAGTTGATGTCATGTTTATTAAATAAAATATAATTTGTAGTCAAAAAATTTCAGATTACTAGTAGTTGATGACCAACTTCAGCTGCTATCATAATTCTAGGTAACATTTAAGATATGTCAAACTGATGTGTTAGTCTTAATTTAATGTGCTCAAACCAAGATACTGTATTTTTTTTATAAATTTACTGCTTATCATTCAACTTGGGTATTTTTGTATTTTATAAAAACATGCATATGTCCAATTCAATAAAACTCAAAAAACACCACACTGAAAATCAAACGGAGATAACTCTTACACTACCCTTAAAATGCAAGAAACAATTCGAAATTTGCATTGCATATACAAGATAAAAGAATCAAATTATACTAGCAAATAAAAGAAAAGAAATTACTGTTAATTTTTGTTTCTGCAGTGCGCATTTCGACAACTTATGTCTTTGCAGTGAAGATTTAATCAAACTGTTTGAAATTTACAAAGCGGAATGCCTTTCGACAACTTTTGTATCATTGGTGCAGATTAAAATCAAAATATTTAGACATTTATATACCTATGTTTCAAAGCTGCTACAAAACAAATTACCAATAGATTCTTAATAAAAAGTTAAAATGACCTTAGGACAGAGCAATGCAAGAGAAAAGATACTCCCTAGGTTATCTTTAAATAGTTCAAATATCTTATAAAATCCTAGCAATTGAGGGTAATAACAAATTTACCCGACCAAAACTATCAGGATTCGAAGTCCAAAGAGCAAAATAACTAAGCAGGTGCATACTTTTCTCTGTTGAAGCAAGAAACCGCGGTTCAAAGTAGAAAAAACAAGATGTGTTTGAGAAACACTACATATGCCCCCAGATTCCGATTTTAGCCCATTTTGACCTCTATGACCTTGACCTTTGACCTAATTTTATTTTTGCATATTTATGTTCTTCTTGACTAGCCCTATACACTTGCCAAGTATCAAAGTCTACCTTATATAGTTCAAAAGTTATAGCCAAGGTTAAAGTTTCGGACGCACAGACAGACACACAGGCACACAGACAGCACAAAAACAATACCCCCCCCCCCGATCCTCGATCTGGGGCATAAAAATGTTCAAACATGTCCTTGAGTTTAAATAACAGTTGATGTAATTTAAAATAAAGGGCTACGCCGAGCGCAGCATGATACGACCGCAGCATGTCGAATACTGAAATTTGAACATCAGTGCAATTCAAATGAATGAGGACACAGTAAAGAGCTTGATACAGTGAATAAATGGACACAATAAAGAGCTTGAATCAGTTGCAATTTTGGCCTCTTTGGCCCCTTTAGCTCAGAAACGGGAAAAGCTATGCCAAATTTGTTGACTTACTACTGAAAGCTTATATCAAGAAGAATCCAAAGAAAAAATTCCAATCAAAATCCGATGAATAATAAGGATTTCAAATATTTCGAAAATTACAATTATGGCCCCTTTGACCCCTTGTAGCTCGAAAACGGTAAGAGCTACGCAAAATCCCCTGCAATACTACTGAAAGCATATATCAAGAGGAATTAAAAGAAAAAAATCCCATCAAAATCCGATGAAAAATAAAGATTTCACATATTTCGAAAATTTGCAATTTTGGCCCCTTTGACCCCTTGTAGCTCGGAAACGGTAAGAGCAACGCAAAATCCGTTGACATACTCCTGAAAGCTTATATCAAGAGGAATTCAAAGAAAAAAATCCCATCGAAATCCGATGGAAAATAAAAATTTCAGGTAATCAGCAAATTTGCAATTTTGGCCCCGTTCGGGCCCTCATAGCTCGGAAAGGAAACAAGTTATCAAAAATATAAAAGTTGAGCGCCATATTGATTTTTCATAAGGAATCTAATGAAAAAAAAATGCATCAGAATCGGACAAAAAATGAAAAAAATAGATTTTTGAGATTTCTCCCTTTTGGACCCATTTATCTCATTAACGGTACATGTGACATGAAATTCGTTGACAAACTTCCGATTCCAATTCCAAATTTCCTTAGGATCACACTGAAATACCCCATCAAAATCCGATAAATAATAAATATTCTACAGCCCAATATATGAAAACACCTAATTTGGCCCTTTTTGGCCCTTTTTAAAAAACGGGCGGGGCCACAATACCCAAAACCAATCCCAACCTTCCTTTTGTGACGAGCAACATTATGTTAAAATTTCATAAGGATTGACTAACTAGAACTGAAGTTATCGCACGGAAACGAAGAGTCTACAGACGCCGACGACGCCGACGACGACGACGCCGACGACGCCGCCAGTATCATACCAATATACGACCTCCAAAATTTTTTTGCGGTCGTATAAAAAAATGAGAATCTTTTCATTTCAAGCAATATGTTCTCAGAGTTTGTTCCTAATAAATGATCCAAAATAGTCCACTTTACTTCGGAAATGAATGCAACCTACACCTCTAGGACTAATAATCATGTTAAATTAAAAGACTTCAATTTGAAGGAATTAATTGAAAAATTATAAAAGGGTCACATCATATCGTAAAATGCAACCTACAGGTACAAAGTAGGACCAAGAATTAAAAACTGCACCTAGACTTGCACTACAGCGTAAAAATCAAGATTTTTTTAGATCCTATTTGCTGCAAATATGAAAAGTAACTGGACTAAAATTATATGAATAGATCCCACAACAGTTGAAAAAAGTTAAAAACTGAAGGGAGTACATTCTGCTATATAAACGTACTGATTTCATATAGAAAAAACATTGATGTTGTCTTCTTGACATCTACCCCATTTCCTTTCTTTTTCATATTGCTCGTATTGACAAAAATTGACGTTTAGAATGACCCATGTATAGACCTAACTTACAGTAAATAAGTATGATATTTTGGCATGATGATATTTAATGAAAACTAACGCATGTCAAAACTTGCGTTGTCGGAAGGGTTCCCAATTACCATCCTGAAACTCTATACAAAAGAAAAATTGAGATCAGTGTCGACTCAAATTCTGTTTGACATACTAAAGAGTTGATGCTCTTGTTTTCTGGACCCTGTGATTTCTTAGAAATCTTTGATGAAAATATTGTTTACAGTTAAAAATCAAAGTAGCTGTAAACAGGAAGTAGACATCCGGCAGACTTGAAAATAACTTCTACAATACAAGTCACCATTTCCAAGCTTCAGACCAAATTTCAAATCAATCCAACTTATACAAGTTAATAAATCTGTACGGCAATTTGATTTGAAGTTAAAAAGCAAAGTATCGACAAATAGGAAGTGAATACCAGACAAAATTGAACATTTCGTACACAATACAACTCATCATTTCCAAGCTTCAGACAGAATTTCAAATCATTCCCTCCAGTACACAACCAAGAAATCTGTGACAAGTGTTGGTTTATAGTTAACAATCAATGTATCGGTAAACAGGAAATAGAACGAACTTGATCGCCTACACAATACAATTAATAATTTCCAAGCGTAAGAGCAGATTTCCATTAATTTCCACTTATACAAGCCAAGAAATCTTTGACGGAAAAATTGCTGATAGACGGACAGACAGACGGACAGACAAAATTCAAACTATAGGACACCTCGATGTGGGACCCTACAATGACGAAAGTAATTATGTTTGAATTTTCATTTTACAGTTTTTTAGAGGTGTAGTCGGAACTACTAGGTGTTATGCTCATTTCGTTTCATGCTCTGAGCAGCCAAATTTAAGTCAACATAATTAAATTTCATGAATATTCATTTGAATTCCGTCAGTTTGATAGGTGAACATCGATCACGTGGCATATCAATGTGAAGTTGCACCCATGAAACACATTTGACCACGTGTTCATGTGGCGGATGAATTTGTAAAAATAAAATCCCAATGTACATAATGTATTTCCCAGTAAATAAAGTTTTTTTTTATATTTCGGGTTTAAAATGTAATTATAAGAATTGAATGCATTATTTTGAAGTTTCAAAGGGACTATGAAAGGGTTGACCGGGCGCACATTTTCAACATGAAACATAAAAATGTGCTTCGGTCAACCCTTTCATATCCCAATGAAACTTCAAAATAATGCATTCAATTCTTAAATGAAGATATTGTCTTTAATTTTCAAAATTCAAACCATTGCTAAATTCAATTTTATGTCAATAGAGTAAAAATATTTTAAAGTGGTATTAAAATACTGGACAAAAATTCTTTAAGTTTGCTGTTCTTAACAGATGATGTAAAAATGTTTCAAGGCAATAAGTTTAAATTCTGATTGTTTCAGGGATGCTTTGTAACTGTAAAAATTATTTTCTTTACATTTCAAGTGAAGCCAGCTGGTCAGTATAAATGAGAATTGAACCATCAATTTAAAAAGATAGAATATTACAACGGTAATGGCAACACCAAGAAATAAAGACATCATATAGGTACGGCAGAGAAAAGAAATAACGGAGTTGCACACACAGAAGAAACTAGGACCAAAAACCAAAGATGAGATGAAAAAAACTTCTGATTATATTCATGTAAGTTGTTTTCAGTTATCCGAAATAAACTCAGTTGATTTAAAGATTTAGCTTTCCAGGATTATTAAACATGGTTTCCAAATATTTGCTTTCGCCTAGATTACTACCGGGCAGTTCTGCAATATATGGAAGGAGGGTTTGGCGTGACATAAAACCGCTTTTAACCCATCATATCTTTTAATATGCCAAGCCAGAACCATTGCAGTTTAAACATTTTTGTCACCTGCCTTGTTTGTTTGCCTCTTGCACTTTTGCTCTTAAGGATGGTAATTCTTCAAGTTCATTATATCAAGGATTTAAAATTATTATTTTTATTTATTAGAATATGGATCATACATCATTTTAAGCAAAAAATTTGATATGTCAGTGTGGTCCTTTTTGAGATTTAAACGTCTAAAATTTTGGCGGGAAACCGAACTTCTCTAGACTTTTCATTCACTTTGCATTAAGGTAATCAACCTTTGAAATGCGATGAAGGCATATCAAGAATTTCATCAAATTTTGTCAGAAGTCTATTGAAGATGTATACTATCATATTTTGGAAAGAAAAGTGGGGGTCAGTGTGCAAAATATTCAAATGCATAATAATGGATAAAATAAGAGAATTCCGAAAGTCATAGACAGTTTCAAAAACCTGAGGACTGACCATCCTTAAGAATTCTGTTTGGTAATTTTGTTATTACCCTCACCTTAATTATTATCTATTGATCTAGAATTGTATTTGCAATGCAAATTGTGAAATCAAAACACCCTCAAACTGTAATTAATACATTACCAACAATATGTCCAAATGGATAGGCACCTGTTATGAACAAAACACTAAAATACAATAAAATGATTAAACTAAATATAAACACAAAATCAATTCTAACATTCATAACTCATTATACAAACAATATCACAATATCAATATAATTTATGAACATTCTATAATAGAGCTATATCTATAGTTTAACGATTATATTCATTATACATATATAGTTATTATTACAAAAACACTGTTCTAAATAGCTAGCAATACCATGCATGTGGATATTAATGCTATGGTGGATCATCGCCTAGGTGTTCGTGAAAGCGTGAGAGGGGAATGTGAACAGCCCTTAGAATTGAAAACGGTATAAAAAGAAAGACGATCTACATCAAATTGTGTTTAAATTTCAACAACATCTTTGGTAAATTTTTGATTTTCAAATGGCAATGACATGCTCAAATTTAATAAGAAAAAAGAAAAATAATAATAGAATTAATAAAAAGGAAAATAATGGATTAAAATCTATAAAAATGGTATAGCAAAAAAGAAATAATAATTTGTTAAACACTAGCACCAAAGCTCTGTCCTTAGCTGTAATAGCCCTTTCTAGAACATATTATTTTCTTTTTATTTTGAACTCTTCATTCAAATGGAGGTAGAAACAATTGCTTCTTTTCCTTTTTCGTGTATTACTTTCTACGCCGGATTGCATGCATTGTTCTGAAAGTGAAATCAGCATGGGAACCCAGGGGAGATAAAATAGGTGTTCGAATAGACCTGTTGACGTTAACTTTAGGTAAGTGGTGTATATTGGCTCTTTCGTATGGTATCATTAGGGTAGGTTTGTCCAAATGTTTGATATTGATAGCACTTAAATATAGGTTGTAAAAATATTGAAATAAGTTGTAGTTTTGGAACGTTCTTGTTTACAATGCTTTTGTAACATTTTGTGTCATATTTACGAAATATCTAAAGACAAAGGATGGAGATTAAACTTGTGTGTAATATTTTTTTTTTGCAGCTTCCAATTCATTTTTGCCATTAATCAATAGTCTTGCTACTTAAGCTTCTATTTTTGATCCTAAGAACCATTAATCATACACGAATGCAATTAGCAACACATCAAAACATCGTTCGAATGGTCAGCTGTATATTGTTTCATTTTCTATTTAGATTAACCCCTACTTGAACTGTGGATAAATGAAAAGAAATATGTGCTGAAATTTCTATGCCTCATGCAAGTACAAAGTAGTAGACATGCATGAAAATGATCCGGAAATTCACTGCGCATATTTAGAACTTTTGAAAAAAAATATAAGTTACATTTTTCTTAAATTGAAACAAATGTTTGTTTATAGATGCCAAAGTCCACTAAACAGATTTAATCCTTATTCCAATGGGCAAGCTTTGTAAGGAATTTTTGCCCAACCAAAACACTATTAAAACGTTAGAATATCTTTCTTGTATACACCCCTATGAAGGTAACTGGAATTTGTTTCAAGATGTTTATTTTTAATTTTTTTGACACGGCCCCTAGGATGCCTTACTGTAAACGTATTAATTTTCGCGGTTGCTAATTTTCGCGGTTTCTGGAACTGGGACATATTCATGGGTATCAATTTTCGCGCTGTTTAGAGACAACTGGGTACTTTATGATTGTATATGAGGTATTTGCGGGTACTAATTTTCGCGGTCTTTTGTCTACCGCGAAAAAAGCGAAAATTAGTACACCGCGAAAATTACTACTTTTACAGTATTTTGCTCTGAAATGGTCAAACTTCCTTAACAGTGCCCTTAAAAATATTTTACTAGTTGCTTTTTACACAATATTTTGTACTGAGTACTACCATGTTAAGTTTATCTGAATATGATAATGTTTCTACTTATTTACGAAACGCTATGGAGTAAATAAACCGGTGCTAGGGGCCGTATTGAAATTACTATGAGGTATGAGCAAAGCTCATTGTTGAAGGCCTCATGGTGACTTCAAAATGAAGAACAACAATAAAAGCGTTGTTCCTTTGCTTGTTTTTACCAGGTATTTGTGGAGATTTAGTCCCATGTGCATTTACTCCATATCCTTTCATTCACCATGAGACCATAACACATATGTTTACTCAAACTGCAACAATTTTAATGAGCTGTATGGCAGTATCTTAAATTAAATCCTCATCAGCAGCACTAGATCCCAAAGAAATCCATAATTTCAAAACATCTTTAAAATGCAACAAACCAAACGCAAACTACGATGGATTGATTAACATATATGTATTATTACATGAAGTCACTGTGCTGATAATTTGTTCCAATAAAGTATATGAAAAATACTACTAGTGATATCATTTCGAATTGAATTTATTGTCTGCATAATTTGATACAACATGATGGCCAATTACACACAAAAAATATAAATCTGGTTTCAAACCTCTTTTGTAGGGCATCTTCATAAATTATTCATTGAAATGCTGATTGATTACAGTGTGCCTGAAAATTGCAATCAGAATCCCACTAAAAACAAACAAAAACCGAATTAGAATTCGCGCATCAGGAATTGAATGTAAAGAAAAGGACATTTATGTATAATATCATGATAATAGCATTATGTTAGGCAATGACTATGCAAAAATAGTGGTCTTGATTGAGACCATTTTTCACGTCCACTAGGGGAATCAACTATGTGTAGTCAATCCTGGCCACTATTTTCGCCAAGAAAGGCTAAACACAGTGCAATTATTATTACGATGCTGTGTCAAAATATATATATATATATATAAAAATTTCTACGTGCATAAGAAGATGGTCTTGTCATTTATTTTTTCCTTAATTTCAAATAGTTGCGAACTGTCATAATAATTTTGAAATCAAAAAATAACTTTTTTTGACGGATCTCAAAAATTCATTTATTTCATGAAATTAAATACAGAGATGAGTAAATTGAATGATTACAATTGAGGTGAAAACTTGATTCTAGCAGACAAATTATCAAATATTATCAAATTAAAAGCTGATTTATATGATAATGTATCCCTTCAAGTAATATATTTATCACTATTTAATTGACATTACTATAGGTCCACCCTCAAGTCGAGTGACAGGGATAGTGAATTACCTTAGATATGATCAGATATACTAAAGCATAAATGCTCGATGCAGATAGTTACAGCAAGCATAATAAATCATGAAATAAAAGACTTATTTGAACGAACTACTCTTAACATAGTTTGATTTGGTGGCATGAAGGGGTTTTACGTAAATAGGCGTGAAGTTGAACATACATAAAAGGTCCGATACTCAACTTCGTCGGGAATGCATAGCCCTCTCTTTAGGTTACCAAGAGTCGGTTTAGATTATTTATGCTCTATCAGTCATTTCCTAGTCTGCCGAAAGTTGAATTTCTGAATGCACTGAAAATGTCATTAGTTGTTTAAATGGTGAACTGTGCAACCTTTTAGCAGTTTCAGTATTCATTTGTTATATGTCTTCTAGGCTGATGCCTCTGCTGGCGGACTATTACTCCCTGAGGGTCTAATAAACAAAGCCGTAAAGTAATTCGATGCTAACACGAAAACCATTTTCTAATGTAACAGTAGTTATTTGCTATATCTCTTCTAGGCTGATGTCACTGCTGGTGGACTATTACTCCCCGAGGCTCTAATAAGCTAAGCCGTAAAGTAATTCGATGCTTGCACGAATACCATTTTTTATGTTACAATATCGATATTCAAGACTTTTTTGTGAATCTAAGAGGTGTCTTTCTAGCTAACTTTGGTCTTTTCTTTAGAATTTGTTTTGTATTCATTTTTTTTCAAAAATTTGGATGTTTGGCGTCCAATGGTTGGATTTCCATCTGCACTGAAAAAAACGTTGTATATATTCATCTGCTTAACTCAAATTTACTGCAAGATCAAGCATTCTGTTTGATATGAAATTAGCTATATCAGCCAGGACCATTACATTGCAGTTTGTAATAGACAATTTTCATATTTATATCCTGTCCCAACTTTGAATCCGCTTTTATGACGTTTTCAACAAAGGGATGTAACCTACTGACCAGAAAGTCTAGTTTACGGTCCCATTGTAGCAAAGGGAAGCAGAAAACCTCGAATGTGAAAAAAATCTATCGTCAGAGTAGGGTAAGTATCATGAGTATCTTTATAAAAATTATTTTACGGTATTTGGGCACGAAGTGAAAATCGTATCAGTTCCAGAGAAAATGATTACTGGCCTTCCTTTCCCTAATGAGGCCAAAAACCAGGATGGCGGTTGTGAGCGAGTAACGTCCCTTTTAAAAACATGTTAAAATGGCAGTCATCCTGCATGTAGATATAAAAATCGTCTATTCATGCAGTGGTTTTGTACCTTATTTCGTCTTTTGATCCTTTAAATCGAATTTCTGCCCCTGATAATTCTGAAAATTTCTCATTTGCATCCCACCAAATAAGTCTTAAAATTATTTAAAAAAAGATCGAATATTTACTGAAATTTATGCCAATTCAGTAGTTTTAAATACACTTTTATCCCTGGAGGAAATTCTTCTAGCCTAAGATAAAAAAAACTAGGAAAAAGTTTTTGAACACACAACCCAGAAGGGCAATGAAAATTGTAATTTAAACCTATCTTTAGTCGTTTTGACTTGTCGCAGGGCTTACCTCGAATTTTTTACAACATAAGACCAACGGTAGAAATTTGTTCACCACAAGGCATGAGGCTCTGTGAAGGAATTCTACCTTCTTTCGCAAAAACGTAACTAGCGCAAGGTTACTGAAATATTACCAATCCAATCCAATCAATTAATCAATCCATCAAAGAAACATGAAAATAATTATTAATGTTGGTTGGTGTTTCTGTTTGTTGTTAATTGCTAATTTTATATTATGAGGTTGAGATGATCAGTGTTCTTCAATAAACTGTTGAACACAGGTCTGAGCCAAACGTTTTCATATTTCATTAGTATAGAGAACTCAATGTTGGCATAACAAAATTTGGTTTCATTTTGGTATAGATGACAAAATATTGACTGATTTTTACCCTGTCTTTGCTCAATAATTTCAAAAATTGCAATGGTCAAAAGTCGGTGTAAAGAAACATACTGCGTTTATCATCTAATATAATATAAATATTTTTTGCTTCAAGGGAAGTTTCGTAGAATCAGTGCA
Source organism: Modiolus philippinarum (assembly GCA_002080025.1). NCBI lineage: Eukaryota > Metazoa > Mollusca > Bivalvia > Mytilida > Modiolidae > Modiolus > Modiolus philippinarum. The sequence continues at coordinate 156,000 of MJUU01021602.1, forward strand.
GGATGTGTATCAAATACAAAAATGCAGGTAAGTTATTTTGAGACATGGTAGTGATGCTTGCTTTTATAACAATGTTATATATATATATATATATATATGCTATTGAGAACGTCACAAATATAATGTGCAACTTTGACATTAGGATTGCAGAGACTGTAATGATTTGAGTTACTCATGCAAGATCAGTTAAGGTCATTCCATAACATTACAGATCTCCTTTTGTTATGATATAAGACATAAAATGCTCTATTGATAAAGTATGTTAAGAGCCTGGAGCCCTTTTTACAAAATTACAAAAATTTTAATCGTAAGTCAATATGAAATGTTACAGACTTACGACTACTTTATATCGTAATTTTTTTTTTGTGAAATGTACTGCAGAGCATTTTAACACCATTTTTAAAACACGAATTCCAAAATATCCAAAACAAGGCTCAGATTTTCTTCCTTTTGGCTTAAATTGATTTTTTTTGCGTCTCCTAAAGGTTATTGAAGCAATCTGAAATGTAGAATTACTGAATATCCCCTCACTATACTCTCATGCTTTTTACCTGCATGCACTAAAACAGTTCAATTACTATAATGGAATAAAATAACCGCAACTGGTTTCGAGCATACAAGATCTATTAGATTTATTCATTTAAGAAAGACTTAATGCGTACGAAATGCGTGACAATACGCAACTAGAAAACTTTGCCTTAGATGAACTTAAAACATACTAGTCTCCTCAATCCTTAGACAAATTTGGACAGTGTTCAACACTTCATTGACGATAATCTAATCTACGCATGCGTGATAAGCTTATGTTGGATATATATGTGGGAAAGGTAACTGTGCGCCGCATTTAGACTAGCTAATGCGCATGCGTCACATAAATGTACATTTGACTTACTACGGAATGGGAACATTTCCTGTATTGCACCACCTTGTGCTAAATAAAGGTAATAACAATTAACAATCAATCAATAAAGGGAGGTAATTACAATAAAGGATAATGACAATAACAAATCAATTGATTACAACGATAAAATTATCTAATTTGACACAAAATTTACCATTTCAAAAACTATGTAAATTCAGCTATATACAAAAATGCATTTTTTTTGTTTTGAAGACGACCCAGCTGAGTCGAGTTCACGTGCATTCGTCTCTACTCGGTTAAGTACCAAGCAGTTTGCTTATATCTATAATTAAAAATACAATCTAATCAAAATTATATATACAAATTATTTTTACACTCACTTCATGGTAGATCTATCAACATCCCATTCTACTTTCTTTCCTCTTGACCTTTTGGAAATCCTCCGGCTTTATCCTAAGTCCGATGCTACCAAAATCCTAGAAGCTGCAATCTGATTGGTTGATTTGAAAGGTCATCAGAACCAGAAATAGAATGGGATGTTGTTAGATCTACAATGCAATGAGTGTGAGGAACAACTGGAAGATCCAATTTTAATTAGAGTGAAAAAAAAAAGTTACAAAACGTTACGAATAGTACTTCTGTACAATGGTCGACAACTAAAAGCATGAAATTGAAGAAGAAAAGATAACTTATATATCCGATGAAAATCAAAGAACGGTATACCTTTTACTTATGTCAGATATTCTCTTGCCCCGGGAGAACTTACATTCATGAAAGATATACCGATCTTTGATCTTCTTTTGTGTTATCCTTTGCTTTTTAATATGAAGCTATCTCTCGATACATATCAATGAAGCTACTTATATGAAATTATCTTTCTAAATTTGATAAGTCATTTTTTTATCTGTAAGGAATGAATTATTATATATTTTCTGAAATGGTAAATGTGTACTCAATTTTTGTAATATCTACCATTCTAAATTAGAAAACAAAATACACAAACGCATAAAAATGACAGGTAAAATCAATATTTTTTACAGCTTTACATATATGACCCAATCAACATTATATGGGAGTTATACATTTCAACACTTTTCGTTATATTATATACTTATTACAATATTATAATACTGCTGTGCTCTGGTTGTGTTTAAAATATTTAAATTGCAAAGGAATATTTCTAAAACATGCAGATATGTGCTTTGTTTTCAGTTTTCTATGCGTTCTATAGGTAACACTCCATGAACAGTTTTCAAACGCTTCTTCTAAATTCATCTTGTTTGTATATGCAGATGAATAATAATCATTTTTCAATCCTAGTTTTCGCATTATTTAAAATCGATTTATCAATTGGACAGGTATAGTATGAAGAGTTGTCACATACTTAAGACAACTTTATAAAAAATTATAACTGTGTGTGGCGGCACTCCTTGTCGAAAGACATTGAATCCTCTCTGCTATACACACAGCTGATCTGCATTGAGCACCTATACATCATGTTTTGCGTTACAACCCTAAATTAAACCTTCGAGGAGGTATCACCCGGTTACCGAAAGCCATATTTTTATATATCCTAGGTAGCCGCATGGTCTAGGGCGCTGGACGTATATATATATATATATAGCAATGGTAAAACAATGAGCTTCTTCCTCTTCACTATACAATTTCGACTTTTTCACATTCGCTGAATGCTTCTGTATCACGAACATTCATACATTTCAAGGTCTTTTATATTTCACATTTTACAAAAAAAGTTTTGAAATGACAATACAATGAACACTATCGATATATTATTAATCTGTTGACTCAATGTTACACATTACGAACGGACTGACAGAAAAATGACCACTCTTTGGAATATAAAGTGATAACAGGAAATATTTTCAATGGCTGAAAATTATAATAATATGCTTAATTCTGTCAGGGAACTACAAAGGGAAAACATAAATAAGACAAAGCCCGTTTACATTAAGTATACATTGTAATAAACATAAAGGAAAAAAAAACACCATACTGGTAGACTACTAAGTCTATGACCGCAATCTTGAAAGGGAGCGAAATATGGAAATATGAGACATTGTAATTTTCCTAAAATGTTTTACCTTTAAAATAAGTAACTTTCTCTTGGCTTTCATCTTTACAAATAAAATGTTTTATGATCTCTTTTTACATTTTAAAAATTCAAAAATGCCCAGAGACATGCCATTAGTATAGTATTAAAAACTTGAAATGTGACATTCGATTCAATACATCCCGAAGCTACTGAAATCGATGACGACATACAATGCTCTGTATTTCAGTTTACTATGACGTCACTCCTGTTCAGTGTTATTGATCATCGATCTAAGTAAGAACCGTCGATAGCATAATAACAGGCTATGTACTTAAAGCTGAAGGACCTTTTATACAAAATAACTGAGTTTAATGATATTGATTAAAGACTCTTAAATCTTAAGCCAACCAGTGTAATTGTTATTTCTTCTTAACATTCTTATGTTGCCTTGGTAACGTGAATACATCATAATACGAGTAGCAATTTGAAATGCTTCGATTACTTTTAACACAAAGAAAGTGAATTTGCTATTTCCTTACTTCTCCAATAAAGGTGATG